>JAJJMA010326422.1:3522-17970 GCA_023529015.1 Papaver nudicaule
CACCAGCACCACCGGTACCACCTCCACCACCAGCACCACCGGTACCACCTCTACGTCCACGTCCACCACCAGTATCGTCCCGCCACCACCACCTCCACGACAAAAATTCCTAGACAAAATTACAATTTTTACACCAATGTCGTGTCATTACGACGTGGATTATACTCTAGTATAACAGCTATTCATATCTTTTAAGAACCATTTTTAGTTTTAGAAATCTTTATTATTCCTTGTTTTTCCATGAAAATGTTCTATTTGGGATTCTTTATTAATCTATTATATTCCGCAAAACTCTTTTCAAGATTCTATATTAATCCTCAAGATTCCGTCAAATCAAAATGCATTATTATCCATACAACTCCTGATTGAATACACCCTTGTAAGTAGAGAGTTGAAAAATGGTTGTTTTGCCTTGCTATTTTGGGGGCGAGAACTAAAGCCAAAATAGTGTTAGAACGAAGTAATCTAAAAAATCCCATATCCATCATAATTAGGATTAGAGATTGTAATTATTAATAAGCCAATTATAATAAGATTAGATAGTTAGCCATTATCACCACCACCACCACCACCACCTCCAATTCCACCACCATCACCACCACCGCCGCCTCCAATTCCACCACCACCACCACCACCATTTGTATTTGTGTTTTCAAAAATGTTCAAACATGATTTTCAAATCTCAAAACATTGATGGGAAGACGTATTTGAATGTTAAATTCGTCGAATATCAACTGAATCCAATTGCTTCAGACCCAGAATCGTCAAAGAAATTACATTATGACGATTCACTGGATCGTCAAGGTAATAATAGAGTCCTTGACGACTCTGCGTGTAAATATTGTGCAGAGAGTTGAACAATTAATCATCGAAGTTTTTACAATTCCATGACGATTTTACTTCTTAAAAACAAGTAAAGTCGTTATCGTTTTGGTTTAAAATCCATGACGAGTAGCTTTTGTTACTAAATCGTCGTACAATGTGAACAAAACCATGACGATTTAGTTGTTAGAAAAATCACCCCTCTGCCCCAAAAACAAGTTAAATCGTAATGGTAGTTGCATAACTTGTATAACCAATAAATTTTATTATACAGAAATCGTCATGATATACAACATGACCATGACAAGTCTGGCTTTATTAACCAGTATTTCAAAACAGGTTGTCTGAGTCGTAGTGGTTTCAACATAAACCATGACGAATTCTGGAAATTTTTTGAGTTACCAAACAATTTAGACATGTAAACTAACATAAATCAATCAAACAAAGTATGATTTATCGAATCCTATCGATTGTCAACAATAAACCATTTAAAAATAAACATTGTCGTCAACCTAGGAAACGAAAAATGTATCAAACACCAAACCAACATAAAATTCTTTCACCTACTAAAACCATAGTACGAAACGAAAAACTAAACCATATTCAATGTTGCTCCCAGCGGCTTCACCTTCATCTTCACCACGCCCACGACCACGGCCACGGCCACGCCCACGGCCACGGCCACAGCCACGGCGACGCCCACGGCCACGACCACGACCACTACCACGACCTCGTTTAGAAGGTTCACCAGTCTCTTGAGTGCCACTGGTTTCAACATGACTCCTCTTTGGTTTGCGTCGTAATTCCTTGAAAATGTGCTCCGCCTCAGGCATATGCATGTGCCTAATTGTTGAACATGCTGGTTCAGTTCAGCATGGGTCAACCCCGTTCCTTTATCCGATCTCAAACACAACCAGTTGAGGATATTCTTCAGCCGCTCCTTCTATTATCATTAAAAAAAAACAAGATTAAGATATTTGAGTCATCTAAGTATGAATTTAAACCTCCCCATTGTATATACTTACGCATAACTTTTACAATGAAGAATCATCAGCGACGGTATTACGCCCACGTCCTCCACAGCCACGAGGAAGAGTGACTTCCCCTTCTTCGTGTATCACTTTTGCGTGCGTGAATACAAGGTACCATTCCCGGTATCTAGAGGTGCTCTCATGTCCAAGCACCACCTCCTCCCATAAAACAGTGTTGTCCATCAAATTTTCCATTCGTTCGTTCCAATTGTTCAAGGGCTTCGGAGAGTAAACTACGTCAATACACCCTATATCAGCACTTGACGATTCTCTCACCACTTTGAATTTCCCATCACCTCGTTTGTCAATTGGACGATTTTGAATATACCCGACTTGTCTCATTATTCTGCTCGGATCGTACATTGTATGCCAAAGTGGGTGCCACAAAGGACCATTGTACATACAAATTTGTTCTTTGGTGGTATCTTTCCCTTCTTTATATCCTCCTTGTAGGGGTCAAAAATACCTCTTCTTACCCTTCAGCTGATCCCCCGTGAAGATGTACCTCTTGCCTCTTGGTTGATGTGGTTCCCATAACCCATCCTTAGCTGATCCCTCTACCTATCATGCCCTCCCATCAGTTTGGGGAAGTGACCTTATATCCACACCTGTGAAGAACATCAACTACACATAAACAACAGTCCATATGTTACGGAATAGGTACAAACTTAAACTACCCATAATCAATATATTACCTGCAGCAGAGGCGTGTTGCAATTGAATTGAGCAGTTTTATGGCGGGATACCTTTCTCAGCATCGTGTTCACGTGTGACACTATGGTTGTTCCCCACGAGTACTGGTTCACCTTATCCAAGGGATGTAATAGTTGGATGCAGTTGGCGTTCACCCTGTTACCGATAGAAGAAGGGAATACACAAATAGCAAGGACATATAAGAGATAAGCCGTAGCAGCAGCCCTTACTTCATGATCTTCCAGTCCAGCATCCTCTTCTCTTTTAGGGGTCCCCGAATACTCCATTCTCAACCTTACCAGATTGAACTCCCTCTTCGGTTTGCCATATTTGTCTCTCATATACCATGACTCTGTCTCTTCCTTACTCCACCCAAACAAGTCTTCGTACAATTCAGCAATTCTCTGCCACCTGAGTTGCTTTACGTAGCCTTCATTGGTTGATTTCCTATCAATTTTAACCTTAAAAGTATGATGAGCATCTTCATGAGTGATCGCCATCTCGCCGGACCCAAATTGCATGGTATCGGTCTCCGCATAATACCTCTCACAGAAGGATGGTACTGTCTCGCTGTCATAATTGATAACAAATTTTTCCACGATTAACATCAAACCGGAGTTGTTTACAATCTGTTTGAACCTTTCACTTTCATCTTCAATCTTCCAGTTCGCCATATTGTGGTACGACGCTTGTGCCTCAAAAGTCTAGTGACATTCGAATGATCCTACGGGATATAAATTTATTAATAACAATCAACCGAATAGCTCAACATATCTTAAATGACAAGCAAAGGACGAGGTTATTACCATGGTAGAGTAGACTTTATGAGCCCAAGAGGTTGTGTATCCGAAAATAACATCTCCACCAACAGCCAGTACCCGTAAGGTCCGTATTCTTTTGGTATAGCATCAGAATTGAATCAGGAATGTGTGGTTCCTCCGGTTTAATTTTCTTCCTACCTTGAGTTTGGTCTTCACCTCGGGGTTCGTCATCACCATCACCTTCCTCAGCATCAGCATCACCCTCCTCCTCATCATCATCACCTCCTTGACCTTCACCATCACCACCAACTAAATCACGTGATCAGGAAACTCCTCTTCACCCCTCGGAACATTACCATCACCACCATAGTCCGTAGGAGTAGAAATTTCATCAGGTTTTTTAGGGCATTGCTCGGTCAAACCCACTAGCGTTGGTATGTCAAGATAGTTGTCAGTTTTAGGTGTCAAAACAAAATTCTTGATTTAGCCTACTAAAAGGTTTACTTCGGGTTAGGGTAGAGGTAGTAGAGTTTAAAGTCGATCTCCAACCTTTGAAGACGAAGATGAAGAACACACGAAGACATCATCAAGGACTTCATCAACAAAGGTTAGTAAAGATTCAATTTTCCTTGAACTCTTGTTATTCTTATCTTTATCTATCGAAGTAATGAACTCACTATGTGGAACAATGCTTATGACAGTGAAATTACATCATTTTATATTAACCCGAGGAAATTTGGTCCATATGATCATAGTGAGGGCAACCTTTGACCTTTGAGTAGGTCTCCATGTTATAGTGAATGGAAATACGAATTCAACGCTTCAGGAATCACTTAATTCCGTTGTATAACGAAGAAGTTATGAGTGATTTATTGAAACTAAAAAGCGTGGCTAAAAGATGAATTCGGGAAAGAGGAGTAGGAAGTTTCTGAAATCTTCTGGAACTTTCTGGAACGCTTTTTTGAAGCGTGGCAGTTCGCGAACCGCCGCCTCGGTACTTACGATTAGGGTTTTCTGTCGTGTTTCTGAGGTCCATCTCCTATGTGAGAAAGCCCACTTCACCCGTGAATTGTGGTCCGTTCTGATTAGGGTTTTGCTACAACTATCTTTCTTAAGAGATAAGTTTTGTACAATATCTCCTAGTCAAGGGATAAGGTTTATCCTTTCCCAATTGTGATGAAACCAAACTCTTGAAGATTATCCAACTATTTGGTGGATAAATCTTATTTGATTTCCATATATTTATTTATGTGAAAGTCTTATCTTGAGGTAGTTATAATCTGTCAAACTCTTGTTAAATAAACACTACTTGGTATCTAAAATTGAAAGGTGTCTAGGTTCATTGTGTGCAAGTTAAGTAACGGGGCGTGTTTACACGGTCACTAGCTAACTTGTTGCACAAGGAATCTTAGGTTTATCCTTAAGCAACCATTCATTATAAATAAGCATACATGTAGCTTAACAAACCATCCCTGCTAGTGCGTGTGCTACATAAGATTGTTCTCTGCTATTTCTGTTCTTCACGAACAAGGTGAGAATTACAAAAGACTTTACTTAGGGATTGTAAAGCCAAGTTTAACTATCTTTCTTCTCTAGATAGTTCTGAACTTGTATCCAGGTAGACCATTATAATCCTTGTCTATTCCATGGTCCTTCTCTTCTGCAATAAGGTCATTCAAGGATTATAGGTTGTAAAACCAGGATTTATAGATACAATTTATTTTGTATATCATCTTTTGTTGGTAGACATATAGATTAGAGATTCTACAAGATTTGCTAGGTTTTCTAGTCGTTCTTGTAAGAATACAATTAGGTCGTCACGAGTCTCGTGCAAACCCTAATTGTGTGTTTTTGATACCTGACCTTGTGGACGGTTCCTCAAAGAACAAAACAAGTTTTCCAAAACCTTGATTATATCTAAAGGGAAAATTGTTCTTTACGTATTCTCTGTCGAAAGACGGTTTGAGTACAACGGTTAAAGAAACTCCTAGGCCTGTAACGGACATCAGCTAGTGGAATCATGTGCGTGACGATCTGTGGGGGATCCAGAGGCGTAAGGAGTGCAACAGTAGTGATTCGCTTGGAGGGTGGAATCAATCTCTTCTACATCCCAATCCGAAGTCTTATAGTAGGTTAGTGTTTGTAGACAGTTAATACTGTGTGGTGTTCAAACTGGACGAGGTCCCGGGGGTTTTCTGCTGGATTGCAGTTTCCTCGTTAACAAAACTTCTGGTGTCTTGTGTGCTTTACCTTCCACATTTATATCTCTAATTATATAATTAAAGTGACACAAGTCGTACGTTATTCAAATCATGACGTTAATTCCAAATCTTGAATAAAGATTTACAAAGACTTGTCTTTGTAGGAATTGATCACTTGTGATCACAACTCTGGTTATACAGATTTGGATATTGAAATTCAATTTGTCCATATCTGACCATAAGTCTCACGAGCCCAAACGAAAAGTTGGTTGTATTTCGGTATCCATGCTTTTTCAATTGGTATCAGAGCCGGTGAACACATAAAAGACGTAACTGTATGTGTTTATCGCGGCTTGTGAGTTATGGGAAAAAGCGTAAACGCTTGTAACGTACTATCTGGAGGCACTTTTGCTATGCATGCAGAAGTTGAATTTGTTAAAAGTGTTGAACCTAATCTTAACGATACTTCCTCTTCGCAATCAAGGACTGAACAAGCCTTGATTGGATCTACCAGATATGATACTTATGTTGATGATGTAGAGTCTGAAGATTGGGAATCATTCCTCCAAAAGAATATGCATATGGATGATGATGACCCTGATTCAGACATTGAGAGAGAAGTAGAAGAGGATGTTTCAGCTATCGTTAAGGTTTCAACTCCTTCTTTGAAGAGCAAACCCAACTCTATGCTCCTTGAAATTCTATCTCAACTCTCTCCAGATAACAAGAATTTGAAAAGGTGCTATCAAGGTCTTTATACTGGTTGTTTTGATTTTCTCAATAGTAAAGTAAAAGATCTTGACAAAGAGTTACGTTCGAAAGAACTAGAAAGGGCAAATCTTCACCATAATCTCTGTAAGTTGAATGAAAAGCTTATTGCATCTGATGGAAAGATAGTTACTCAACAAAAGTGTTTCGAAGAAAAAGAAAACACTTTTCTCACTAGGGAAAAACGTCTGGAAACTGATTTGGCTAATGCTCTTGCTGAAATCAAGACATTAAAAGAGTTGAATAATAGCTCGGAAACTGATCTGGCTAATGCTCTTGCCGAAATCAAGACGTTGAAAGAGTTGAACAATAACACTGACAAATTAACCTCAATGTTAGGAGCGAATAAAAATCATCGTGACACACGAGGTTTGGGCTATAAAGGAATAGACGCTCCAAGTAATAACAAAGAGGTGGAATTTGCCAAGGCTAGGGATTCTTCTCAACCTAAGGTTACTACTGATCCTCAAGGTGATATACCTCCAAAACAAGTCAAGGAGAAGAAGAACAAGATTTATCAAGCTCCAAAGAAAGCACACGCACATCCAGGTAACAACGAGCATCCCACTCCTTTTGTTACTAAAAATTGCCTTTATTGTGGTGGTAAAGGTCACTTGGCCAGAAGTTGCAGATTCCGTAAAAAGAATGAGAAAGCCAATGGCTCGATTACTCCTGTTGTTTTGGAGATTAACGTTAAACCTAACAAAAACGGAGCATCTTCTAACGATCCAGGTTGTGAACGTCCAACCTTTAGGCATAAGAAACATAATTATGACAAGCCAAGTTTTGCCTATAAACGCTCTACAAAGTCTTCTCGTAATCGTCATAATTACAGAAAGGAAAACAACTTTGTACAACCGAAGACGAGATCTGATGTTCCCAATTGGAAGTCGACTAACTTGCAAAAGAATGGTCAATCCAATTCTCTCTCAAGTAATCTTGATGAGAAAGATGGCAAGAAAGATCATGTTGCTCCTATGGCCACTCAAAAGTGGATACCAAAGAATATTGGTAGAACAACAAATGCCAAAGGGAATGATCACCCTAGCGAGGCTACCCAAAGAGAATTCATGGAAAATATTGTGTCACTTAACCAAAAAATGCTTGGTATGATGCAATCACAACATGATATGCTTGGGTTACTGGTGAAAAACAGGAAAAAGGGTAAGGCAAAGAACTCTAAGCCTAAGGCTACTTCTGGTGAAAACCCAGTGATGTAGGAGATCCTGTTTTAACCACCAAAGGTGAACAAGAAATTGTTCACCCTGACACAACTTGATTGTGTTTGTGCGACCTCACCATGTAGTGCCCCTTCGATTGATACGGTGAGGTAAAGCACAAGAATAGGGCACATACCCGGTTAGAGATTACATAAAGGTATGTTAACATTGATCAAGTTAATATTCATTTGTTTAGAGGTTGTCAAATCCTTGAATATGAATATATATCTTCCATGTTTCTCTAACTCAACTTGGTTTTAAGAGTTCTTAAATATACAAGTTGCAAACAAAGTGTATGACTTTTGTTTTGAACAAAAAGTGAATCCTACCGACATGACATTCTTGTTGTGTAAGTATACTTTCTTGGTATACTACTATAGGATCATTATGAGTTAGATTCAATACACTTTCCATTGCAATGGTTTGCTTGCAAATCAAACATAGGAGAATGGTGAATCTAAGGAGTTATACTTTATTTTGAGTATGTTGGATTATAGCTGAGGGCGTATCACACGTCTAAGTACTGGCAAAAGCCAGAACTTCCAGCGGATCCAGTTAAACCCTAATCTGAATAACGACGTTTCCCAAACCGGTTCGTGAACAGTGACTTGGGAATTTTTCCTGAGTTCCAAATCGTCAATTTGTACACGTACTAGTACGTGAACCTCAGATTCGATGCATTTGGTCGTGATTCAGATGGACGGTTTGCGAACCGGCTAACGTGAAGATTCTTTGGGATTTTCACGCGGTGTTTAACAGAGACTCGTGAAAGTCATAAATACGTGGATTCGATCTTAAAAGAGAATATCTTATGCAGTCCAATGTGATCTTTGTTCCAAGGAAAACTTTATTCACACTTATTGGTGAAACTCCATGTAAAAAAGTAAATCCTTTACTCTAAGAATAAACCAATCTTGTTAACACGAGTTTTGTATCATAGAGGGCAATACGTGATCTTCCTGATCATAATGTGGGTATTGCTAACATGACTTTATTCATTGCTATCTTAGTAATGATTAGAATATCAAAGTCATGGATATCACAAAAGTTATATTACCTTCTGATTTTAAGAAGAGAAGTCTTTTTGTGATCGTACTCTTATTTCTTAGAAAAAGGCTAGGAAAAGAGAATTGTAAACAAAAGAATACTGGATAACATTAAATTGTTTTGTCCATGTTAGGCTTTGTAAGTTGTTGTTTAATGAATAACACCACATGGGGGAGAGTTCTTAACTGAACTTGCGCTTAACAACAAATCTTTTTGGGGAGCGTGGTTGTGGAATATTAAGAGAAAAGTGTATCTATATTTCTCGAAAAGATAAGAACTCAGGAATCTTCGTTCAGATTTCCTAGTTATACCATCTTAAACTTGGTATGCGAGTACTTAGCTTAACCTATTCCATAGGTTTATGAAACCCTAGTCTCAAACTACTTTGCCATATTTTTGTGACAAATAGGGGGAAAATATATATGGTTCTTGTTCTTGTTCTCAAACATCGTATGCTTACTTGCTGACTTTTCCAAAGTATCAAGTAAGGGGGAGTAATTAAAGTTAGAAGCTTCGTATCAAGTATGAGTAGAATCACTTTATAAGTTTTGATACACGGACTTTAAAGTTTCCCTGATTCTTACTCTTTGCACAAACAACATATGGGTTGACATATTGAACCATGTAAGCTTCAACTTGTTTGAGATGGATATGTTGTAGTTGTTGTCTACGAGTTTTTCAACAAGAATTAAAAAGAACACATCAAGACTCAAAGGAGAAGTTGAAGAAAAGAAATCAAGATACATCTGGGTTAGATCTTTATTGTTTTATCTTTTTGAATCCATATGTAAATTGGTTTTGTCACTAAAATTGACAAAGGGGGAGATTGTTAGGGCATTGCTCGGTCAAACCCACTAGCGTTGGTATGTCAAGCTAGTTGTCAGTTTTAGGTGTCAAAACACAATTCTTGATTTAGCCTACTAAAAGGTTTACTTCGGGTTAGGGTAGAGGTAGTAGAGTTTAAAGTCGATCTCCACCCTTTGAAGACGAAGATGAAGAACACACGAAGACATCATCAAGGACTTCATCAACAAAGGTTAGTAAAGATTGAATTTTCCTTGAATTCTTGTTATTCTTATCTCTATCTATCAAAGTAATGAACTCACTATGTGGAACAATGCTTATGACGGTGAAATTACATCATTGTATATTAACCCGAGGAAATTTGGTCCATATGATCATAGTGAGGACAACCTTTGACCTTTGAGTAGGTCTCCATGTTATAGTGAATAGAAATACAAATTCAACGCTTCAAGAATCACTTAATTCCGTTGTATAACGAAGAAGTTATGAGTGATTTATTGAAACTGAAAAGCGTGGCTAAAAGCTGAATTCGGGAAAGAGGAGTAGGAAGTTTCTGAAATCTTCTGGAACTTTCTGGAACGCTTTTTTGAAGCGTGGCAGTTCGCGAACCGCCGCCTCGGTACTTATGATTAGGGTTTTCTGTCGTGTTTCTGAGGTCCATCTCCTATGTGAGAAAGCCCACTTCACCCGTGAATTGTGGTCCGTTCTGATTAGGGTTTTGCTACAACTATCTTTCTTAAGAGATAAGTTTTGTACAATATCTCCTAGTCAAGGGATAAGGTATATCCTTTCACAATTGTGATGAAACCAAACTCTTGAAGATTATCCAACTACTTGGTGGATAAATCTTATTTGATTTCCATATATTTATTTATGTGAAAATCTTATCTTGAGGTAGTTATAATCTATCAAATTCTTGTTAGATAAACACTACTTGGTATCTAAATTGAAAGGTGTCTAGGTTCATTGTGTGCAAGTTAAATAACGGGGCGTGTTTACACGGTCACTAGCTAACTTGTTGCACACGGAATCTTAGGTTTATCCTTAAGCAACCATTCATTATAAATAAGCATACATGTAGCTTAACAAACCATCCCTGCTGGTGCGTGTGCTACATAAGGTTGTTCTCTGTTATTTCTGTTCTTCACGAACAAGGTGAGAATTACAAAAGACTTTACTTAGGGATTGTAAAGCCAAGTTTAACTATCTTTATTCTCTAGATAGTTCTGAACTTGTATCCAGGTAGACAATTATAATCCTTGTCTATTCCATGGTCCTTTTGTTCTGCAATTAGGCCATTCAAGGATTATAGGTTGTAAAACCAGGATTGATAGATACGATCTATTTTGTATATCATCTTTTGTTGGTAGACATATAGATTAGAGATTCTACAAGATTTGCTATGTTTTCTAGTCGTTCTTGTAAGAATACAATTAGGTCGTCACGAATCTTGTGCAAACCCTAATTGTGTGTTTTTGATACCTGACCTTGTGGACGGTTCCTCAAAGCACAAAACAAGTTTTCCAAACCTTGATTTAACATCGGTTAAAGCAACTCCTAGGCCTGTAACGGAGATCAGCTAGGGGAATCAAGTGCGTGACGATCTGTGGGGGATCCAGAGACGTAAGGAGTGCAACAGTAGCTGATTCGCTTGGAGGGTGGAATCAGTCTCTTCTACATCCCAATCCGAAGTCTTATAGTAGGTTAGTGTTTGTAGACAGTTAATACTGTGTGGTGTTCAAACTGGACGAGGTCCCGGGGTTTTTCTGCTGGATTGCAGTTTCCTCGTTAACAAAACTTCTGGTGTCTTGTGTGCTTTACCTTCCGCATTTATATCTCTGATTATATAATTAAGGCGACACAAGTCGTACGTTATTCATATCCTGACGTTAATTCCAAATCTTGAATACAGATTTACAACGACTTGTCTTTGTAGGAATTGATCACTTGTGATCACAACTCAGGTTATACAGATTTGGATATTGAAATTCAATTTGTCCAGATCTGACCATAAGTCTCACGAGCCCAAGTTTATTAAGGTCTAAACTCGTCATGGTTTAAAACAATGCTGAGACTACGCTATGAAAAAAAAAACTCGACAAGGAATTTATCTTTCCCTGTCGATTGTATCCATGCAAAAATACGAAATATTGTATGTAGTGTCTAAAATCCTCGAGCATTGGTGAAATACCTTGACGATTGTTCTTTATATTTTCCCGAAAGTGGTAAATCGTCCAGGACGAGCCAACATCCATGACGAGTTTTCATGCTGTAAATTAAAATTAAGGGTTTCTAACCTATCAAATTGATCCAATGTACATTAAAAACAATTGAAAAGGTGATTGGAGTAACTTACTTCTTCTTTTGCGCCGAAGATTCGTCCATTTCTCCATCTGGTTGTCGTCGCGTTCTTCACGACCTTTTTCCTTGTTTGAGTTTAATTTTTTCTTTCCTTTCTTCCTCACGTAAACAATTGTTGAATCATGTCTTTATCCGTCGCTAGCCATGCATCTAATGTGGAAAAAACTAAACTCGAATTCGAGAGTAGTAAGGGATTTGAGAAAGAAGAAGAATGGTTTTGATTTTGAAAAAAAATGTTTTTTTTTTTTTTTTTTGGTATGAGAAGGAGAAGGATGTGGGAAGTTAATGGAGGAGTAAGAGTAGGGGCAGTGGAAGAAATTTAATTTTGTAACTGAAATTTGAGGGGGAGAATTAGTGGGTGAAAAAATAATGGTTAATTAGAATTTATAACTGAGTAGGATATACTCCCTCCGTCCAAGTTTACTTGAGGTATTTGATAAATTAGAATTTTGATACATTCGCCTTACACTTGCTAAAATTGATGTTTTTACATAAACTTTATAACAAAATCTTTGCATTTGAGTTTGGAAATGTAAAATAAACGATAAAATGTTTGGGTGTTGTTAAAAATTTTATGAAAAAACATCAATTTTAGCAAGTGCAGGGCGAGTGTATCAAAACCAAATACCTCAAATAAATTTGGACGGAGGGAGTATTAATTATAATTAATCACCCCTTCTAAAATAGGATGGGATATGGTTCCCACATCTCACCCCACTGAAAATTACCTCGCCCCAAAATAACAAAGTTGTTTTGGGGTAACAAAGATGAAATGTGAGTAGGAAAATTCTTTTATTTTCTTGTACTCGATATAGATATTTCAACTTGCAAATAAGGAAGAACAACTTTGAAGGATATACCACAACAATCAAATGATCCAATTTTGACACATGATAAATCCCTGCCATGAAAGGTGTCACCATTTTGAACAGTGACTTGATCATATGCGACACTTGATATTTCTAATTTATTAATATTTGATCAAGGATCAAAATTGGGTGTGAACTTCAATACGTTGTAGGATGATTGACCAGCGGGTGCATGCAGAACAGAACAAGCCAAAGTGAGTAGTATACTAGTTGTGGAGGAAATAAGTTTAGAAACGTGTGTTGCACATTAAACACCAGAGGTACAAGTGGAAACTGGGCAGCGTCCAAGTCTCTGTCGCTTTGTCTTCTTCTCCGTCGTATCACACACTCTCAACTTGATGCTGTAATATTGTGATACTACTACACTGTGGAATGAAAAATGCAAGGGGAAAGAAACTACTGTGTAGGATAACAACGTGACCGTTGCATTGGTTATGCAGCTATGTGACGACAATCGGCACCTATTGGTGAAACGAAATACATCCCCTGTTATACTTGGAAACTGTGCAACTAAGAATTGTTCAATTAAACCCGATAAATATACCTCCTCCTCTTCTTCGGCCGGGAAGCATATTTTCATAGTAGTTCTCGCACAATTTACGACTCAAGCATATTGTTATGATGTCACATTCTTTTAGAATGAGATTAAAAGATTATGATGTCGTATAACACCAGTATTAACCATTATCAAAATTAACCAGCCCAATTAACAATTGAGATTAAAATTGATAGACGGTGAGTTTGGGATTTCCGAATGCGCTAGTTTTTAGTAGGAATATAGAGTTTTGCAAACGGAAAGACATCCCTCCTAAAATCCTCACATATGGCTGGTACACAATGGTTTTCTAACAAAATCCAATATTGGAACGATAATTGAAGATAATAACAAAAGAATATGTCGTTTTTGCAGGCACTGCTAATGATCAATTATTTCTTCGGGCAATTTTGACTGCACCCCCCATTTGAATATTCATTCAAACTGCGCCCCCCAGATTCTCAAACTTTATTTCTAGCCCCCCGTTCCGTGAAATCAGAAGTTAAGTCAGCAACGTGGCCCACCTTTGCGATACGAATAGACATAAAAGCCCTTGAGTGGGTAAAAATATTCAGGGTTTCACGAGAGCTGCAGCCATGGAAAAAGATCGCTCATCTGTTAGAACAAATTCTTCCTCGTCTCCACCCTTGCACTTCCATCACTAGATTCACCAAGTCCATCTAATCAATTATTACAACTATCCAGATTTACAACCAAATGCATCGTATGAATGTAACATTGAAATTTGAGAGAATTGACAAGGTATTTCTCTCTTTCTGATCCACTATTGTTTTCTTGTGTTAACTGATTGAATTGAGAAGTGGGTGTTGATAATCGATGTGTTTGATTTTGGTATGTTTTGAATTTTCTATTAGTGTTTCTTATTTTCAAGAATTTCACGTATTGTAAATGGAGTTCAAAAATCATATGTTCTTAAAGCTTGTGTTAAATTCCCTCAATTGGTGACGAAATTGATTGTCTCCTTGGATTGAGCGATCTTTTTCCGAAATGGATCTTGCTTGTATTGTGTTCGAAGAAATGTCAGCAGCCAAAACTAAATGGATTCGTTTCTTGAAATTCAATGATTGTTGGTTATGTTCTTCATACTAAGATTATGATGCTGCAGGAATTCTTTCATGGCTTTTGAACAAATTTAGTGTAAAGGTTGTTGGAGCTCTTGTTGGCATTTATGAGAAATGTGGGAATTTTAATTTCGTTCAAGAGATTTGTAACGGGATTGAGATGAAACATGTGGGTTGTTGTATTGCGGGTTTAGTTGTTTATGGCTATTGTGAAGCTTTGGAGTTTTTCTGTTCATGGCTATTGTGAAGCTTTG
>JAJJMA010326429.1:0-11166 GCA_023529015.1 Papaver nudicaule
CGGCGCGCCGCTTCACGAGCTTGTCGGTTGCGTCGGCGATCGCGTGCCGCGCGCGCTGCACGTCGGAGAAATACGCGGCGCCGTCATGCGTCAGCGCGAGGCCGCGCGGCAGGCGCTCGAACAGCCTCAGGCCGAGCACGTCCTCGAGGTGGCGTACCTGCTGCGCGACGGCACCCTGCGTCACGCCGATCTCGTCGGCGGCGGCGCGGAAATTGAGGTGCCGCGCGGACACTTCGAACGCACGAAGCGCATTCAGCGGCGGCAGGCGGGAAGGGCGAGGCGGCATCGTAATGCTGTAGAAAAACTATCGGCTGGAGGCAGAAATACTGGTTCGACAGTCGTTTGCGATGCGCCTACATTACCACCATGGCGGGCCGAATGGCGGCTGCGCGGCGGCAAGTTTCGAACGAGGAGCAGATCGTGACTGTAGAAAAAGTAGCGTTGATCACGGCGGCGGGCAAGGGCATGGGCGCGGCGATCGCGCGCGAACTGGCGGCGACGGGCTATCGCGTCGCGCTGATGTCGCCGTCGGGCAGCGCGGTGGCGCTCGGCGAGGAGCTGGGCGGGTTCGGCATCCAGGGCTCGGTCACCGAAGAAGCCGATATCGACCGGCTCGTAAAGGAGACGGTCGCGCGCTACGGCCGGATCGACGCGGTCGTGAACAACACCGGCCATCCACCGAAGGGCGAGTTGCTGGCGATCACCGACGACAACTGGCACGCGGGGCTTGACCTGATCCTGCTGAACGTCGTGCGCGTGATGCGCCGCGTGACGCCGATCTTCCAGCAGCAGGGCGGCGGCGCGGTGGTCAACATCTCGAGCTTCGCGGCGGACGCGCCCGAGCAGCCGATGCCGGTGTCGTCGGCGCTGCGTGCAGCGCTGAGCGCGTGGACGCGCCTCTACGCGGAACGCTATGCGGCCGAGAACATCCGGATGAACGCGGTGCTGCCGGGCTTCATCGACAGCTGGCCGGAAACGCCGGAGATCGTCGCGCGCATTCCGGCCGGCCGCTTCGGCAAGACCGGCGAGATCGCGAAGACGGTCGCGTTCCTGCTGTCGGACGGCGCGGGCTACATCACCGGGCAGAACATTCGCGTCGACGGCGCGATCGTCAAGGCGCTCTGAGCGTCGTATCGGCGAGCGGCGGCGCGGGCCGCTCGCCGTGCGGCGGCTACACACGCGTACAAATCAGACAAATCCGGGATACATCAGATCTTTCAAATGGGCGACGCCGCGTGACTAGGGCGCGCCGGATTGAAAGCCAGGGCGCGATCGGGCGCGCGGCATGTTCACTTTCCACTTCACGAAAGGAGATGCCGAACGATGTCTTCCACACCGTTTTCCCCGATGCGTCGCCACCTGCTGGCCACTTCCGTGGCCGCCGGGGTATCGGCGATGCTACCCACCGCGCTGCATGCCGCGACCGGCGGCAGCGGCATACGCCCGTTCACCGCGCACATTCCCGATGAAGCCGTGGCCGACCTGCGCCGCCGCATTGCGGCGACGCGCTGGCCGGGCCGCGAGACCGTCGCCGACGAATCGCAGGGCGTGCGGCTCGCGCGCATGCAGGCGCTGCTGCGCTACTGGGGCAGCGACTACGACTGGCGCAAGGGCGAGGCGCGCCTGAACGGGTTCCCGATGTTCATTACGGAAATCGACGGGCTCGACATTCACTTCATCCACGTGCGCTCGCGGCACGCGAACGCGATGCCGATGATCATGACGCACGGCTGGCCCGGTTCGATCTTCGAGTTGCTGAAGGCGATCGGCCCGCTGACCGACCCGACCGCGCACGGCGCGAGTGCCGACGATGCGTTTCATGTCGTCGTGCCGTCGTTGCCGGGCTTCGGCTTCTCGGGCCGGCCGACGCAGACCGGCTGGGGTTCCGACCACATCGCGCGCGCATGGGGCGAGCTGATGGCGCGGCTCGGCTATACGCGCTTCGTGTCGCAGGGCGGCGACTGCGGCTCGGTGATCTCGCACCGGATGGCGATGCAGCGCGTGCAGGGTCTGGCCGGGATTCACGTGAACATGCCGGCGACGGTGCCGCCGGATCTCGCGACGCTGCTCGCGACCGATGCGCCCGCGCCGGCTTCGCTGTCGCCGAAGGAGAAGGCCGCGTACGAGAAGCTCGCGACGTTCTATCGCGACAACTGCGGCTACTCGGCGATGATGGTCACGCGTCCGCAGACGGTCGGTTATGCGCTCGCCGATTCGCCGTCCGGTCAGGCCGCATGGATGTACGACAAGATCTCGCAGTGGACGTACAGCGGCGGCGTGCCCGAACGCTCGATTCCGCGCGACGAGATTTTCGACGACATCTCGCTGTACTGGCTGACGAACACCGCGACGTCCGCCGCGCAGATCTACTGGGAGGATCACTCGAACAACTTCAACGCGGTGGATATCTCGCTGCCGGCCGCGATCACGGTGTTCCCGGGCGAGATCTACCAGGTGCCGCGCAGTTGGGCCGAGCGCAGTTACCACAACCTGATCTACTTCAACGAAGTCGACAAGGGCGGGCATTTCGCGGCATGGGAGGAGCCGGAACTGTTTGCGCGCGAAGTGCGGGCCGGGTTCCGGCCGCTGCGGCGCGTGTAAGCGGGGTTTGAGCGGTGAACGCGGGCGGGTAGTTACGCGGCCCGCGTTCTTGACGTGCCGAATATTCGGCGCAGATCGGTATTGTCACGTCGGCGGATGCACCGCGACGGCTCGCCTGTCACATGATGCGGCAACTACCATGTGAATCCAGCAACCGGGCAACGATCGCCGCAACCAAATAGATGCTTGGCAGCGCAACCAGGAATCTTATCCACGTGACCTTGACTCGTTGAAGACACCGGGCAAGCAGGGCAATTGCGGTGCATGCAACGAGGTCGCTCCACACGTTGGGCAGATAGTCCATGAAGACGGTCGTCGCCGCCCAGATCGAGAAGAACAAAACCCAGCCCAGCGCATTGCCGGCAGAGTCGCAGTATGCCGTTGAGTAGCCGAAAAACGCCGAGAACGCGAGGGCTGGAAGTCCGAGCACTACCCAGATCGCCGCGAGCCAGAGTGACGACCGGTTTGTGGCTTGCTTCAACGGGAGGGCGCTTTGTTCATTGGCGTCGGTCAAATTGATCACCTGAAGTCGAATGGATTATCGTCACGATTGGCAAAGTATCGCCGCCACTCGGCATCGTACGGCGCATGGGTTTCGAACCGGGTTTTGCCAAGACGCGAAGATTTGGCCGCGAGGCGTCTATGACGAATCGCCGGAAGGCTTCCGCTCGTTTTTTTCCTTCGGTCTGGTGCATCGGCTACGCAACCGCGCTCAACGCCTGCGAGAACCGTTTGTCCGCCGGATACGCGACATTGAACCGGCAATACGCGGACGGACGATAGACCTTTGCGCCGAGTCGGTCTAACGCCGCGAGGGCCCACATGCATTTCCGCCTGATCCGGCCGACCGTCACGACGGATTGAGCGTGCGAAGACTCTCGACAGCGTCGTCCGCCATCCACAGCAGCGTGTTGAGGTACGTGTCGATGTGCACGACAAGTGCCTGGCGCGGACCTTCCCGCCATGCCTTCGAGTTGTAGAACGCCGTCTGCTCCGTCTCCAGGGACTGGCGGTCGGCGTAAGCCCGCACGAGGCAGTAGCTCTCTTCTTCGTGGTCGGAATGGCCGTAGTACACGACATCCATGCCGCTTGCGCGGATCATCGGCACGGCATGCTGGTGCATGGCCGTATGGAATGCATGCGACGTTCCCGGCTTCAGGCGGTAGGTACGGATTTCCAGCAACCGATTCATGTTTCGTCTCCTTCGTTTTCTTAATCGCCTTTGGATGGAGCGGTTGTCGAGCGTGCGTGTGTCTCGTGTTTTCGGGGCGATCGTGAAACGACGTCCTCGCTCTCGTGACAACAGGAAGGAGGGTTCGTCTCGGGCGAGCATATCAGGAACGTGGGCCGGAAAATGGTGAAGCCGGGATTAACGACTGTCGATGGGGAATTGGCGGTCAATGCGGATATTTTCCGCCGTGGATCGTTGAATGTTTTATTAATGAGCCGTCTGCCGCGATGCGTTTGGCGACTCGCGCTTGTTCGCGTTCGACATGAGCATGCCGTTCACGGGTTTTATGGCGTCGCGGTGCCCGGCGTGCCCGCGATCGCCAGGCCGTTCCGGCGCATCGGCTAGGCAATCGCGCTCAACGCCTGCGCAAACCGCTTGTCCGCCAGGTATGCGACATTGAACCGGCAATACGCGGACGTTCGATCGGCCTGCGGCGAGAACACGGCGCCCGGCGCGAGGATCACGCCGCGTTCCAGCATCGCCTGCGCGAGCTGCATCGAATCGGGCCAGCCGGGCAGCGCGGCCCACAGATACAGGCTCTGTTCGCACGGCCGGTAGACTTCCGCGCCGAGACGATCGAGCGCAGCGAGCGCGGTGCCGGTCGCGCGCCGCAGCTTCTCCTGAAGATGATTCGTATGCCTGAGAAAGTGACCGTCGCTGACGATCGCGTCGAGCGTGCGTTCGCAGTATTCGGAGCTGCTGACGTGGGTCAGCATCTTCACGTCGGCGAGATCGCTGGCGAGCGCCGCGTTGCACGCGAGGAAGCCGACGCGCAGTGCGGCCGACACCGATTTCGAGAAGCTGCCGATATAGATGGTCCGGCGCAACTGGTCGAGCGTCGCGATGCGCGTGAGCGAGCGCGGCCGCAGGTCGGCCAGCGCATCGTCCTCGACGACGATCAGGTCGTGCGCATCGGCGAGCTGCAGGATGCGGTGCGCCTTGGCCGCGCTCGTATCGGTCGCGGTCGGGTTGTGGCCGACCGATTGCGTGAAGAACAGCTTCGGCCGGTACGCGGCGATATGTTCGGCCAGCTTCGCGACGTCGGGGCCGTCGATCTCGCGCGGCACGCCGACGATGTTCGCGCCGCTCAGCTTGAGCTTGCCGAACAGCGGGTAGTAGCCGGGATCGTCGACGAGCACGGTGTCGCCGGGGCGCACGAAGTAGCGCAGCACGAGATCCATCGCCTGGTTCGCGCCGTGCGTGAGCACGATCTGCGCGGGCGGCGCCTCGATCTCGTAGCCGGCGAGCTTCTGCTGCAGCGACTGGCGCAGCGGCAGGTAGCCGAAGCGGCTGCCGTAGCGGAACAGCGATGCGGCGCTCGTGCGCATGATGCGCTGCTGGTACTGGTTCAGCCGTGTTTCCTCGAGCCACTCGATCGGCGGAAAACCTTCGCCGAGGTTGAGCACGTCGGGCTTCACATGCAACTGCTCGCGCATCAGCCACACGATGTCCATCGCGCGGTCGAGCGAACTCGGCTCGTCGATCTCGGGCGCGGCCGCCGCGCGCCGCGTGACGAAGAAGCCCGAGCCGCGGCGCGGCTCGATCAGGCCGTCGGCCGCGAGCATCTCGAACGCGCTGATCACGGTGTTCTTCGAACAGCCGGACGCCTCAGCGTATTCCCTGATCGAAGGCAGCTTCGCGCCGGCCGGCAACACGCCTTCCTCGATCTGTCTGGCGAGATTGTCCGCCATCGCGCCAGACAGGCTGGCTTTTGCACGCTGTTTCATCGCAATGTTCCGTCGGGCCGGCCCACTGTCATGGGTACGGATGGGTGGCTGTCTGCTCCGTCTGTACCTTTTCAATGGGTACAGCGTGACTATTATTCGGCTATCCGCTGGCCGCCGCAAGCGCGGACGGAGACACAGCGCCACCCCGAAACAGAACGACATCATGCCCATCGATTCCGCCCTGCCGAACTTCCGCTCGCTTACGCCCGAGCAACGCTTGTCCCACCTGTCCCGTACCGTCGGGCTCGACGATGCCGAGCACGCGCTGCTCGCGAAGCCCGGCGCATTGCCGCTCGATACCGCGAACGGGATGATCGAGAACGTGATCGGCACGTTCGAGCTGCCGATGGCGGTCGCCGGCTACTTCCGGATCAACGACCGCGACGTGATCGTGCCGATGGCCGTCGAGGAGCCGTCGATCGTTGCGGCCGCATCGTATATGGCGAAGCTGTCCCGCGCGGCCGGCGGGTTCCGAACGTCGAGCAGCGGGCCGCTGATGCGCGCGCAGGTGCAGGTGATCGGCGTCGGCGACCCGTACGGCGCGCGGCTCGCGATCCTGCGGCACGCGGCCGAGTTGATCGCGCTCGCGAACAGTCGCGACAAGGTGCTGGTCGGCCTCGGCGGCGGTTGCCGCGACATCGAGGTCCACGTGTTCCCCGACACGCCGCGCGGCGCGATGGTGGTCGCGCACCTGATCGTCGACGTGCGCGATGCGATGGGCGCGAACACGGTCAACACGATGGCCGAAACCGTCGCGACGCGCATCGAAGCGATTACCGGCGGCCAGGTACGGTTGCGGATACTGTCCAACCTCGCGGATCTGCGGCTGGCACGCGCGGAGGTACGGTACGCGGCCGACACGCTCGCGACCGACGACTATCCGGGCGAAGCGGTGATCGATCGCGTGATCGACGCGTACGTGTTCGCGGCGACCGACCCGTACCGCGCGGCGACCCACAACAAGGGCATCATGAACGGCATCGATCCGGTCGTGGTCGCGACCGGCAACGACTGGCGCGCGGTCGAAGCCGGCGCACATGCGTACGCGAGCCGCAGCGGCCGCTATACGTCGCTGACGACGTGGGAGAAGGCCGCCAACGGCGACCTCGTCGGCACGATCGAGATGCCGATGCCGGTGGGGCTCGTCGGCGGCGCGACGAAGACGCATCCGCTCGCGCGTCTCGCGCTGAAGATCATGAACGTGACCTCCGCGCAGGAACTCGGCGAAATTGCGGTTGCGGTCGGGCTTGCGCAGAATCTCGGTGCGCTGCGCGCGCTCGCGACCGAAGGGATCCAGCGCGGCCACATGGCGCTGCATGCGCGGAACATCGCCGTCGCGGCCGGCGCGACCGGTGCGGAGATCGACCGGATCGCGCAGCAGATGGTCGCGGCGAAAGACGTGCGCGCGGATCTTGCGGTCGAATTGCTGGCGGGACGCAGCGGCGGCTGATGCGCGGTATGCGCGCCGTATGTGGCGTGCGTGACGTGCCGCGCCGGCCATGCCGGCGACATATCAATCAAGGAGGAGACACATGGAACAGACCGGTTCAAGCGCCGTCGCACCCGCGCCGCATCGCGTGCGGCCGTTCGCGGGCGCCGATGCGTCGGCCGCGACGCTGGTCGAGGTGTGGGGCGACACGGTGGCCACGAAGCACCTCGCGTGGTCGGTCCTGCTCGGCATCGCGATCAGCCTCGGCGCATTCGAGATCGGCCGGCTCGTGCTCGCGTCGTTCGTGCACGACGCGGCGATCGCGCGGGCCTATGCGATGCTGATCGGCCTCGGCGGCTGCCTGCTGGCGGGCACGATCTGCGCGGTGCTGTTCAAGCCGAAGCGCACGGTGCTCGAACATGCAGCGGGCGGTGCCGAGCGCGACGAAGCGCTCCGGCAGCTTGCCGAAGCATCGGGCGGGCTTGGGTCGGCGAGCGACCTGTCGGCCAGCGCGCGCGCCGAGATGGAGGAGCTCGGCCTGCTCGACCTGTTCGCTTCATACGATGCGTCGCCCGATCGCGCACGCGCGGGAGGCCGCTGATGGACGCGCTGCTGCATGCGTTTCCGGCCGCGTTCGCGATGGGGCTGCTCGGCGCGATCGTGTTCTCCGGCATCGGGCTGATCTCCGGCACCGACGAAACGACGACGATCGCACCGCTCACGCTGCTCGTCGCGCTGCTCGGCGTGCCGCCCGCGGGCGTGTTCACGTTCTTCCTCGCGGGCGCGGTGGCCAAGCACATCACGCATTCGATCCCGACCGCGCTGCTCGGGATTCCCGGCGACACGATGGCCGCGCCGCTGCTGCAGCAGGCGACGCTGCTGCGCGCGCTCGGCGTGCCGCACATCGCGCTGCGCAAGATGATCTCCGGCGCGATCGTCGCCGCGTTCGTCGCGCTGCCGCTCGCCGTGCTGTTCGCGGCGCTGCTCGCGCCGTTCGGCGCGGCGATCGCGAAGGCCGCGCCGTGGGTGTTCCTCGCGGCGGCCGTCGGCATCGCGTATTGCTCGGCGGGACGCTGGGCGTCGGTGCTGCTGCTCGTGCCGTTCGTGATGCTGGTGGTCGGGCTGCAGGCGCTGACGGGGCATTACGGCGTGAAGCTGAGCGTCAGCTACTTCCTCGGGATCGCGATCGGGCCGCTGGTTGCCGACCTGTTCTCGATCCTGTCGCCGGCCGAGCGGCGGCGCATGCGCCGCGACGGGCCGTCGACCTTCGTGCTCGCGCCCGACGTGAAAAGCTGGCGCGGCTATTTCCCGAATCCGCTGAAGGTGCTCGACCGCGAGCAGGTCGCATGGACGGTCGGGACGGCCGCCGTGTCGAGCGCGACGTTCGTGTTCAGCCCGGTCGCGATGACGGTGTTGATGGGCGAGATCGTCGGCGCGCGCGTGCGTCACGCTTACCAGCGGCTGACGACCGTGATCGCCGCGCGCAACGGCGTGACCGAAGCGACCTACATCGCCGAGGCGCTGATCCCGCTGATCGCGTTCGGGCTGCCGCTGAGCCCGGTCGCGGCGGGCCCGGCCGCGCCGCTGTTCAATGCGCCGCCGCGCTTCACGGTCGACGCGGCGAGCGGGCAGATCCACAACCTTCATACGCTGATGAGCTGGCCCGAGTTCCTCGGCTACGGGCTGCTGTCGATCCTGCTGGCCGCGCTGATCGCGTATCCGCTTGCGATGCACCACGCGCACAGCGCGGCCTCGTTCGTCGCGAGGAAACTGAGCCACGAAGCGATCATCGCGACCTTCGCGGGGCTGATCGTCGTGATCGGCGTATGGGAAGGGCAGTGGCTGGGGCTCGCCGTGATCGTGACGATCGGCCTGTTCGGCGGGATGCTGTCACGCCTGTTCGCGTTCAACACGGGCGTGCAGTTCATGGGCTATTACGTGGCGGTGCTCAGCGTACCCGCGATCGTCAAGCTGCTCTGACACGCTGGCGCACGGGGCCGCGTGTGCCGCGCGGCCGCCCGAAAGAGCCGTTTCTCGAGCGATTTTTGAATCGCCGTGTGTCGTGTTCGCACACAGATACGTTGCGATACAAAGCCTCCGGACGGTTCGGATATAAAACCGGTGAAGCGATTCACACGGCGGCGCGGTTGCCATGCGCCGCCGCTGCGAACGGCGATATCGGAGCGCCCGCACGTGCCGCGGGCCCCTTCCTTAGCGATCGACAATGGAGAACGAGTCATGCCTGATACCGTGAACACCCGCCGCCGCCTGATCCTGGGTACGACGCTGGCGAGCCTGAGCCTCGCCGACCTCGGGTTCGGCACCCTGGCGCGCGCGCAGTCGGCGCCCGATGCACCGACTGCGAAGGGTGCGGCCGGCGTTGCGTCGCTGGGCACGATCCACCAGATCGATGCGGGCGTGCTCAACGTCGGGTATGCGGATCTCGGGCCGAAGAAGGGCCCCGTCGTGTTCCTGCTGCACGGCTGGCCGTACGACATCTACAGTTACGCGGAAGTCGCGCCGCTGCTGGTCGCGGCCGGCTATCGGGTGATCGTGCCGTACCTGCGCGGCTACGGGTCGACGACGTTCCGCTCGGCCGACACCGTGCGCAACGGCCAGCAGGCGGTGACGGCCGTCGACATCGTCGCGCTGATGGATGCGCTGAAGATCGACCGCGCGGTGTTCGGCGGCTACGACTGGGGCGCGCGCACGGCCGACATCATTGCGGCGCTGTGGCCGCAGCGCGTGAAGGCGCTGGTATCGGTGAGCGGCTACCTGATCGGCAGCCAGGAGGCGAACCGCAAGCCGCTGCCGCCGCAGGCCGAATTCCAGTGGTGGTATCAGTTCTATTTCACGACCGAGCGCGGCGAACTCGGCTATGCGGCGAACCGCGATGCGTTCAACAAGCTGATCTGGAAGCTCGCGTCGCCGAAGTGGCAGTTCTCCGACGAGACTTACGCACGCACGGCCGCGTCGTTCCAGAACCCCGACCACGTGGCTGTCGTGATCCACAACTATCGCTGGCGCCTCGGGCTCGCGAAGGGCGAAGCGCAATACGACGACATCGAGCGGCGTCTCGCCGCCGGGCCGGCGATTCCCGTGCCGACGATCACGATGGAAGGCGACGCGAACGGGGCGCCGCATCCGGAACCGGCCGCGTATGCGAAGAAGTTCACGGGCAAGTACCAGCACCGCACGATTACCGGCGGCATCGGCCACAACCTGCCGCAGGAAGCGCCGCAGGCGTTTGCCGACGCAATCCTGCAAGTGGAGCATCTGTGATGCGGACACGCGGTGGCATCCTGCGTCGCGGCACGGGCCGCGCGCTCGTCGCGGGCGCGTTGCTGGCCGGCTCGCTGTCGGCCAGCGGCCCGGCCGCGTTCGCGGAACAGCCGAAACCGGCCGCGTCGCCGATCTATGGCGTGACGATCCCGCCCGGCTACCGGAAGTGGGAAATGGTCGCGCCGGCCGAAGAGGCCGCGCCGCTCGACGAGCTGCGCGTGGTGCTCGGCAACCCCGTCGCGATCCGCGCGCTCGAACAGGCGACGCTGCCGTTCCCGGACGGCACGATTCTCGTCAAGCTCGCCTACAAGCGCAAGCAGTCCGACGAGTTTCCGCCGGCGACGGTGCCTGGCCAGGCGACGACCGTGCAGGTGATGGTGAAGGATTCGCGTCGTTATGCAGCGACGGGCGGCTGGGGTTTCGGGCGCTTCATCAACGGCGTGCCGGCCGATATCGGTCAGCACCAGACGTGCTTCGCGTGTCATCAGGCGCGGGTGAAGAACCACGATTACGTGTTCACGCGGTTGGCGCCGTGACGTGACACGAAGCGACGGGTTTGACGGAAAGGCGTGCCGCGCGAGGCACGCCTTTTTTCGTGGTGGGTTTGTGGTGCGTGTGTGTTGGGGAGCACTTCGGCAGGTGGGTTTGTATCGCACTGTATCTGCGGCCGTTCCGGAGAAACTGGCATGCAGAAAGCACCGGTTTCGGAAACATCCCGGATACGTGAGCGGGTTCTACTGTCGACATGCAGGAAACGTTCGATGCCAGACGTCTGGATCGGATGCCGAAAGATCGACAGACCCACTTCCTTCAAGGAGAACACGCATGAAAGCCGCTCGAATCCTCGCTGTTGCCGTCCTCGCCGCCGTCCCCGCATTGTCGTTCGCCGATACCGG
>JAJJMA010326445.1:0-10843 GCA_023529015.1 Papaver nudicaule
TCCGTACAGACTGGTCCAGAACCACTTTTGGAGAGCTAGAGGAAGGTGTAAGGGTAGAAAATACCTCGGCGATATAAATCATCTGAGGAGAGAAGCTAGACTAGTCAGTATGGCAGAGATGTAGGGGATCAACGAGTGAGAGATATAGGCGACATGTGGAGATAGTTGGGCGAGTAGAGGAGAAGTGAAGGGCGAGGTTAATCAACGAGAGAAGACACGTCACCGATTGGTAGTTGAGAAGTAGGTGGGCATTTAAAAGAAGTCAGAACGGATATATTGTCAGGTTGACTTGTTGACTCAGTGGAGGATGCGTCATCGTTCTTATCCACTAAAAGATTCTATCGTCTATGTTGATAAAGTAAGGTCTAGGTCGTCGAGGTGTGTGTATCGGCGAGTCAAGACAGAATAGTGTCAGTCCTGGGTTGTTTGTATTAGCTGTATTCCACCATGTAAAAGGTCTATAAATAGCGAGTGAACCTAATGGAAAAGGGGTTGGACACATTTCGGATTGGTCTAGAGAGAGGAAAAGTATCATACTTGCTCTCTATAGCCCAAGGCTGAAATTAGGGTTCTTATTGAGAGGTCAGACTTAGAAGATTGGCAAGGTAATTGAGAGTTGTAATCATGCTTATACTAGTGATAATCCTTGGATGTAGTCCTTACTTAAGAGGGCGAACCAAGTAAAATATCTTGTCAAGTATCTCTGACCCTTATCTCTTTAATATTTCTCATGTTACTTGTTAGATGTATGTTAGGAATGATTGTGTGTATGTTGGTGTATTATGTTTGGGTGTACTGTATAAGATCTAACCATCGGGGTTTTATACAGTTACAGAAGGTTCCAGAAGTTTCCAGAAGCCTTGCTGCCTAAGATACTTGCAGAATCAGAATTAGGGTAGAATACATATTTTGTAGAACCGTGTTTTTTGGCCTCCCGAAAAAAAATTCGGCGTCCTACTACGTGACAAAACGGGGACAAAATGGTCATTAATTTTTTAAAAAATGTTAATCTACCCTTGAACTGATTAACACTAAATTTTATGATTAACACTAATGATAATAATTAGCACTAATGATTTCGGCTTATAGATTTTTTTTGTTTTTGGGTGAGAAATTTCTTGGGTTTTGGGGGGAGAAGAAGGGGAAAAATCTTGAGCTATACAGGAGAATTTTCGGCCTACACGATAATATGTTTCTCGGGGCCGAAAATACTATTTGAAAATGGCAGCTATGTCGCTAGTTTCGGCCTAGAAAAATTTGAATTTCTCCAAGCCGAAATTGTTTCGGCTTAAGATCTAAAATTCTGTCTAAGCCGAAACTCTCTCTGAGTTATCATAATGTTATTTTTGGCTTATAATCTTAAACTTCTATATAAGCCGAAACAGTTTCGGCTCATAATCTTAAAGTTATATATATGCCGAAACAGTTTCGGCTCATTCATTTCTTTTTTCATTTGAGCCGAAACTGTTTCGGCTCATTCATGTGGTTAAAATAGCAAGCCGAAACTGGAACATTCACACACATACTAACACTGCACTACTGCAGCACAATCACACTACTTTCATTCAAACAAAATCATTTATTACTAACACAATCACACACATACTAACACTGCACTACTACAGCACCAAATGAAACTCTGCACATGAAGTAATTTCAAGCAACAACAACAAAAAGCATCAAGATCCCAAAACTGCAGTCCTATAGTTGATGACCTTACTGCCACTTTCTGCCCAGGTTTACCACCATTTCAACCATAGAAGCCTAACAAACTAGCAAGAGAAAAGACCCATGGATCTTCACAGCAAACTTCTCTCGACCCCATGGCAACAACAGCTTCACAACCAACAGCAACACAGCAGCAACCTCAAACCATTCAACATCATATTGCAGAACAAGAACAGACTGTACAAGTTTAATCCAAAATTTTCCTCAAGCTTTCACAATGTGATAAAAACATACTGCAGAACAAGAACAGATTCAGGTGAACATTTGAACATATAAACCAAACACACATTGAACTTTTCATGGTACAGTAAAATACAAATCAATCAAACAATCATAAGAAAAATATTCTAAAAAATGTTCAATGATTGATGAATTTCATGGATTTTTTTTCTGTTAAATTGAAAACAATCAAACCAATTACCTAAACAACCATCTTCACATAAATCAAAATTCAAAGATAACCCTAATTCCATTTGATAATCCTAACTTCATCAGCACCCTAAAAATTAACAGAAATCAAAATCAAATAGAAAATTCATTTTAAATTAAAACTTAGATCTAAAAACCCTAATTCATTCGAAATCAAAATCAAAATCACAGAGTACTCATCTACAACTTAGATCTAAAAACCCAATTTATATTCACAGAGATCAAAATTAAAAAGAATACCTTCTTGACTTTAAAAAAATTCGCCATGCTTTTTCTTCCTCCTCCTCTAGTTGCAGAGATTAACCCAACCGAAATATCCAAAGATTTAATCACAAAATAAACAAAATTAATCAATCAGTTGCCGACGAAGATGTTAAACAGTAGGGTTTTACTCAATCACATTCTAATTCTTCTCTCCATATCTCGTGGAGTAATGGTGGTGGTGTTGGTAACAGAGGGAGGAAGAAGAAGAAGAAAGAGGTTACGGGTGGGGTAATATAGGGAGGAAGAAGAAGACGGAGGAGCAGGAGGAGGAAAGAAAAGAAGCGGTGGGAGAAGATAAGTAGTTTAGATCTAGTTTAAGTTTTAGGGTTATTACTAATTAAAGGTGGGGAGGGTAGTCTAGTGAATAGGTTATAAAGGAAGGGGTAATTTAGTAGTTTGATACTATTTTGTCACGTAGAAGGAGGCCGAATTTTTTTTCTGGAGGCCAAAAAACACGGTTCATTTTGTAATTGTATATATAGAGGGGACATAGACCAAAAAAGGATCCCAATTCCTCCACACAGAAATATACCACAAGATGGCAACCCTAGAAATCTGTCTCCTCCCTTCCAAAACCCTAAATTCATTGTATCCTGAAAATCAATAAGATATCACTCCCCAAGGGGATTATCCCGTGGATGTAGGCACAACAGTGTCGAACCACGTAAAATTTGTGTCTTCTTTATTTTCGTGTTTATGGATGTTTTATATCATTATCAGCAATATTCGTGATTTGTGTGAGAATTTATTCCAGTACAATCACTCTACTAAAGTAGCCGACTATTTCGAAAGATAGAATAAGTAGAATAGAAGAATTTCCATAATAGTCATAACTCCTACTAACCTTTTGTCGATGAAGAATAATTGATGTCTTCTTTGTCTTCACAGTCTTCGTCTTCAAGGTCTCTACTACTTTGTCTATATCCCAATTCCGAAATCTAAACTCTAGTAGGCTAAATTAAGATTGTGTTTTGACACCTAAAACTGACAACCAGCTTGACATACCAACGCTAGTGGGTTTGACCTGACAATGCCCTAACAGTAGAGTCATGTGCAGCATGGATATCTCCAGTCTCTTACTTGTGTTTCCAGGATATGTACATTTTGCCTAGATCACTCTCCAGTCATGGCTGGCACAAGGTTGGGAAGAAACTTTGAAAGACACCATCAATTGCTTTACATGCTACACACTTCTTGTGCTACTTGTAGGTTTTTCCCTGCCTCTGGCTCCTAAGGAAAGAGTCGAGAACATGATCCATGGGAATCCCTACTTGTTTAAGCTAAGAAGGATATGCTCTTAGATAAAAATATCTAATCATAAAGTTGATATTTAAACTTAGGTTACAATAATTGGGTAAAATACTCATGAGATAATTCTCATATTGATATCTTGCGAATCCCTCATCTTCATGGCAATGATTGATTAAAGGATAAAAGGCATGAGGTAATAAAGTCATTGACAAGTTATTCGCAAGACAAACCCATACCGACTAATGATCAATGAATATCATTCTTGTTTTTCTAACTCGATTTGTGTTTAAGTTCTTAAAAATTACAGGTTTGAAGAAAACAAGATTAGTCGATAGAAGTGGGAATGTTCTAGACCACAACAGTCTACGCATTCATGAACGTGTTTATATGTTAAATGGGCAATTCTATTGAACTCGAGCAAAAGTTATGTACGCGTTCATACGAGTAAGAAAAACTCCTGAACTCCAAGGTTTGCTCTATGTACGCGTTCACGAACTTGTTCATATAAGCCATGGAAAAACTTCTCTTTTGAGGTTTTGCTTATTGTGTTTGGATTTTCGAACTCACTCATAATATGGCCCATGGAGCTCTTGTCCACTTTTTCCTTTATGTTCACGTATCCTTACGGGATTCTTATGAAACCTTTGACTTATAGCTACTTCTCTTTATAAGAGATTGGTAAAAGTTTCGTATAAATCCTTTACTTCTAAAGGTCGTCGCGTTGTTCTTTAGGGAACGACACATAATGGGGGAGAGTTCTTTTGAACTTGTGCTTCATGGTAATATCTTTTTGGGGTGCGGGGTTGTGGAAATTGCGAGAGAATTACATCTTTTTATATCTCGTTTCTGGTATGTTTACCTTTGTCTACATTAATTGATGTTATTTTATGATGATACCTATTTTTCTTTTTCTTTTTCTTTTGTCAATTTTGTGACAAAAAGGGGGAGAAATCTTGTAGTAAGGGGGAGTAAAATCTTTCTATCTACTACGACAAATATCTAAGGCATTGTCATAGGGGGGGTAAAATCGATGTGCTTGTCATGTCAAAGCTAAAGTTACATTACAAAAAAAACGACCAAAGGCTACTAAAATCTGGCAACTACATAGAAAATTTAGTTGCCATAACCTTTTAGAAAATAGAGAAAGCAACTGTAGATGCCTTTTAACTTAAGCCACTAAATGGCAAGCAACTGTAACTCATTAGAAATAAATACTTGCCAACTAGACGAAGGCACTGGTAGCTTTAGACATTTGGCTATTGGGAAAAACCCAACTATAACATGTTAGTTGCTTATGCTCTCTTCGGCCACTTGTAGATGGTGAAAAATGAGAGAGGGACAAGATTGTCAAAACACTCTCGAAACCATGCCTTATTAAAGGCAATCTCCTATACAGGCTCATAGATCAGAGTGCAACCCATTCCATGAGCTCGACAAACTCTCTATGAGCTCTCTCTTATAACTCCAGTGGGGAGGGTAATATCATAGTGTAGTACTAATAACCTCACCAACATATTAAACCCATTGATCTGCTTCATGTCGACACCCATCTCGATATCAGAACCAGGTCGCTTAATGGTATACGGTGAAGAGTTAACAGAGATGTATCCTCATGGATTTCCTCTTAATACGACTGACCATACGAGTCTTGATGCAAACCTCAGGAATATTGAAGCTCCAGGCCGGTCCAGAGCTCTCTGAGAGGCATACATCAGCCTAAACATGCTTAAGCAGATCTAATCCCAAGTTCAGGATGGTCTAGCCTAACATGGATAAACACACCATGACTTCAAGTGTGTTGTATCATAAGCACACACACACCACGACTAAGGCACAGGTTGCCCCAGAGTCGACCTTGGCCAGATGCCAAAGCCATAACGCCACATAGAATGACACTCTGAACCATGGACCACCATGGATTTACAAGAAATTGGTGCAAAGATGCCACATACTTGGCCTTGGCTAAAAGCAAGGCCACGCCACAAGACGCGGCCACAAACAAACTGGCCTTGGCCAGAAGCCAAGGCCGTGGCGCCATGAACCATAGCGCCACAACAAGTTGGCCTTGGCCAAAGACCAAGGTCGTGGCGCCATAACTCATGGCGCCATGGAACAAACGCAAAGCGCCTTAGAAACTTAGCCCTGGCCAAAGGCCAAGGCCGTGGCGCCATGAGCCATGGCGCCACTACCATAAACCTAGCGCAAGGCGCTTCAAGAACTTGGCCCTGGCCAAAGGCCAAGGCCGCGGCGCCAAGAGCCGTGGCGCCATAGAACTAGCGCAAAGCGCTTTAAACTTAGCCTTGGCCAAGGGCCAAGGCTGTAGCCCCTTGGGCTATGGCGCTATGCACTCCTATGCACTTGCGTCCCATAGGCACTACGATCATATTTGGTCACGCCAATTAGTCATACGACTCTACTTTACTCAACTCAACTACGCAATATCCGCGTATCACTCGAGACATCAAAAAACATCACACGGGGGGATAACTTTAGGGGTATTGGTCTGGCGGTCTACGGCAATTGAAAGAAACTGATGGAGATAGTAGACAGTTACGAGAAGATGGCGCGAGTGGGCATGTTCTACACGACTCAGGAAGTTGCGAAAACCAACTCATGTCCTCCACTCCTCCACTCTTCCACGACTTCCACCTCTCTGTCGAGAGATCAGGGTGAGTTCAAAACTATAAATAGAGGCTTCCTCTATCTTCCAAGGCAGAACGGCTAGAACACAGAAACAGAAACAACAAAATATCAGAGCCTCAGAGAAAACACACCTGAGAATCCAAACACGTTTCTAGCCTTGGAGATTTCTAGTCGACTTCACGACGGAGATCTTGAACTCTTACACCCAAAACACATCCTCAACCTGATCTCAAGTTTCTTCGCTGTTTCCCTCCCTAGACCAACCTCTATCCTCTCTGTGACCGAAGCAAGACGTGAACGGCCATTTTCTTGGTTTAGGCTCGTCTTGTTCGACTTTGATCTCCGAGCACTACGAAAGTACCCAGAGACGGTGCATTGTTTTTCCAGGTAAAAACACCACTAAGATTGTGCAACTACCAAACAGTGTAGCAGTCTAAACCCTTGGCTACTAATGTGCGTCAACTACAGTAGCCTCATCTTTATAGCTACAAGTTTGCATAACTTAAAGTAGAATTGCTTAGATAAATCAATACTAATTTGGCAAACATACCACTTGAAAGGGTTAACAAGGAACTAGGCTTTTTTGCCGTATGTAAGGGTAGAAAATGCCTTTGCATAATAATGGCATCCTAAGGGCGAAGGTGTATCAGAAAGGACACCCATGAGAAGTAGGGAATCACTAGTGAAAGCTTTGGGCAAGACACCTCGTACTAAGAGTATCGGCGAGACATACCGAAAAGGTTGGCGAGCAAAACAACACCAGTGGGAATAAAAATGTCACAGCGAGGGTAGGTGAGAAGTAGTTGAGAAGTGGTTGAGCATTTATTACTCGTCAGAATGGATAGATTGTCAGAATTGACTCGTTGACTCAGTGGAAACCTCGTCAGCAATCCTTGTCCTTTAGAAGAGTTGCCCGCCGAGACTGAATAGGTGAAATATTGCATCGGCGATACATTGTGTCGGCGAGTGAAGACAAGTTAGCGTCAGAGTATGAATTGTTCGTATTAGTTGTATATCACTTTGTAATCTCCTATAAATAGCGAGAGAAACCCCTGAGAGAAGGGTTGGACACATTTCGGATTGGTCTAGAGAGAGGAAAAGTATCATACTTGCTCTCTATAACATACTTCCTGAAATTAGGGTTCTTATTGAGAGATTATACATAGAAGATTGGCTAGGTAAGAGAGAGTTGTAATCATGCTTATATTAGTGATAACCCTTGGATGTAGTCCTCATTTATGAGGGCGAATCAAGTAAAACATCTTGTCAAGTATCTCTAACCCTTATCTCTTTAATATTTCTTATACTACTTGCTAGATGCATGTTTAGGAATGATTGTGTGTATGTCAATGTATGATATTTGGGTGTACTGTCTAAGATCTAACCAATAGGATTTTAGACAGTCACATTTTGGCGCTAGAAAAGGTTTTGAACTTGTGTTTTCTTTGATTTTTAACATGATTTGTTGAGATTATCATATGTTCTCTTGTTTCCATATGTGGTATGATTTACATGTCTCAGATTTCGCCGGTAGTGTTTTGTTCGATTTTCCTGCTATTTAGAGGTGTTATGCTCGCTGTGTAAAAAAAAATTTGTGTTTCCCCTCTTGCTTTGTGTAGTTTATAATTTGGTTTGCTATGAAGTTCTCTTGTAGAATATTGCTAAGATTAGGAAAACTATGCTATTTTTAGTATGTTGTAGCGCTGGATCTGTCTTTTCAACATATATTTTTGCTATTTTTAGAAGTCATGCCGTGTTAGAGGTTGTCCTTGCTAAAGATGAAGGCTTGTTGGCTTGTTTTGAGGAGTCCATCACATATTTCACTTTTATCACATGATTAGCAGAGAAACTAGTTATGTGGGTAGGAAAATGCTATTTTTAGTAGGATTTTCATCTGGTGATTGTAGATATAGATATATATTTCCGGCAGAATTAGTGTCCTTTTCCGGCGAGTTAGTATGAACTTTAGGGTCATAGTTGAAACTGTATTTACAAAATTTTCAAAAATTTTCCCCAAATAGTCGCCGTACTGTCATCTTGATTTGAAAATCACAATCACATATATGATGTTTTTGCAATTCTTGTCATAGTTAGGTCGTCATCTGCACACCACGTGATTTAAAGCTATCGTTTTTGTCTTTCATTCATCAACGTTCTGAAAAGTAACCCAACTAACTTATTTGGCATTTACCCACAGTACTAACAGAGCAATACTGTCAGGAAGTGTGTTTGTCTTCTTTTACAGATCTTCGACGAATGGGTCCTAAAGGAAAAAGCGGTAAAACCCCAGCGGGTAGGCCTCCGAGATATCCTATCCTTCCTACACCAGTGACGTTCCCCAGTGGTCACAACACTAGAAGCAGGGGTGTGGAACCAGCTGGTCTGGCAGATACATTTTTGGCAAGCTCATCTAGGCGACCACCTGTTCAGCGAGCGTCACGCCGGGAGGAGGTTTACATGGAGGACATCACTCACTTAGAGAATGCAGAAAGATCACCTGAGCCTAATTCATTACTACGAAGGGTTAGCAGCGAAATAGAAGCAAATGCTTACGACGAGCAAGTTGATGGTGGTAGATTCACTCAGAGAGCCATCGGCGAGTCATCAAATGTTGTGGGAGTAATTCAAGATGCTAGTGCAAGAGGTACAACAGCAGTTAATGTTCAGCAACGGGTAGTGCAAGATGTCGGCGAAGCACTACACGTGGCAGAAGAAGTCCCCGCAGTAGTAGCAGAACCTATCACGGCGGGAGATATTCCACAGGCTGCTAGTGGAAACGATGCAGCGATAATACCAGGCGCCACTATAACTCGCCCAGTAGTGGTGGCAGATAACACAGGGTCCACAAATACTACATAAACCTTGCTAAAACAAATCCTTGAGGCCAATAACAGGCAGGCGGATCAGGTGCATAGGCAAATGCAGTTGCAGATGGAGACTGTACTTCAGAGCCATAGAGAGTTGATGGCGGAAAGCAGGAAAACAGCACAAAACAGGGGCCATGCATCTCATTCGCATACAACTCTCCAGGCATCTCATTCGCATACAACTCGCCAGGCATCCCATTCGCATACAACTCGCCGATCGGAAAAAAGTGGAACTAGCATAATGGAGATCTCGGATTCATCGGTGAAATACGATGAGAGGGGCAGAAGGAAGGATATGTCTAGAAAAGATAGCGAAGAATATAGCGATTCTGGGCGGCGAAGTAAGGTAGATAAAGATATGAAAAGAGACCTTCGCCGGTTAAAAACCAAAGTGGCAGGTTTAAGCAGATCTTCAAAGGAGTCGAAATACAAGGTCGCGCTTTCAGAGGCACAGAAAACGCCTTTCCATGATTGTATTACATATGGGTATGTGTCCACTAGGTTTTCTATGACTAAATTCACATTCATTTATGATGGAACTGGAGACCCGGCGCAACACTCAAGAGCTTATAAGCGAGACTTGGCGGCATGGGTAGGATCAGATCCTATAATGTGTATGGCGTTCCCTGCTACGCTCAAAGATGAAGCCTTAGCTTGGTTTGATGGGTTGGAGGAAGGAAAAATTAAATCTTTTGAGAAATTAGAGAGCAAATTCTTGCGTGCATTTATTCAGAACAACAGAAGTCGACCTGGTGTGGAAAGACTATTTAATATCAAAAGAAGGACCTCGGAGACTTACAAAATTTTTATCCAAAAACAAATTTCTTAGCGCCATGGAGACGACAGACCCATTATATCAAAAACTATTCTGGGAGACGCCGAAGGATATGAAGACTTTGAGAGCAATGCAGGATGAATGGATAAATTACGAAGAAATCCGAGAAGAAGAACTTCGCCTAAAAAAGGAGAGAGCGAAACAAATTCACTCAATCAATAGTTTCTCGCCGGATGAGCAGGAAGAAATTAAAAAAGAATGGAAGAAAGCAGAACAGCGGAGGTTGGCGCAAATTCCTTCTTCGGCGATGGTAGTACCTGAGGTAGAAAAACAGCAACAGCAAGTTACCGCCGAGCAGCATTGGAATTCACAGAAGCGAGAGAATTATGATGGGCGAGATAAACAAGATAATTGTGGGGGTCTCGCCTAATTCGTGGGGGTATTATTGTTTTCCCTCACTTGTACTTATGGAGGTCCATGATCATCATCTTCCCCTCACGGCTATCCTTTCCTCCTTTGAGCTAGAGTTCATCTTTCCCCTCATGCTGCTCGGCTATCCGCCGAGCAGCATTGGAATTCACAGAAGCGAGAGAATTATGATGGGCGAGATAAACAAGATAATCGAGGAGGAAACTATGGTCGAGGAGGAAGAAATAATCGGCGAAATGGGAATGGCGATAGAAGATATAATGGAGAAAACAAAAAATTTGGCAGAGGCAACCAGCAGCCTTTCCAAGATGCTACGTTACCAAAGCTACGTGTCTCTTACACTGATGCATTTGGATAAATTGAGAGTTCGAATTGCAGAGATGATATTCGTTATCCTTACAATAGAGGAAACCCCAGGGCCCCGCCGACTAATACAAATTCCTTTTGTCAATTCCAT
>JAJJMA010326446.1:0-20206 GCA_023529015.1 Papaver nudicaule
AAGAGGGGGGGAAGGAAAGAATTCACGACTCGGCCTCCAGATCAGCCAACTCCTTCTGCTTCACTTTCAACTCCTGATCCACCCGCGCGGCCTCCTGCTCTAACTCGCCAAGAGCATTGGTAACACTACTGAACTCCTGGGCGATCCTCTGCCGTTCCGCGGCTTTGGTGTTCACCTCAGTAGTTAACCGCTCCTTTTCCTGAATCAGCTGCTCAATCCTAGCAGATAACTTTGAGACTCTGGGGTCAGGTTTAGTTTTCGCCTTACTCAATAGCTCTCGAAGCCAAGCAACGTTGAGCTGCATAAATTCTGCAATAGAAAGATCCGCCTCCCATTTCGTCATCTGGTTGTCAGAAGGAGGATCCCGAGCAGCATCATAAAGACCAGCGGCCGCAACCAGTAAGTCACGGACCATCTTTACCTGCGCCGACGCACCAAGACTGCCCGCCATGTTTGAAGTCATGATATGGCCATGACGCTTTAGGATCCTAGTGTAAGTACCCGCATACACCGAAGGAACCCAAAAACCTTGAACGAGCTCAAAAGCCTCGTCTTCAAAACCAATGTCTGACCGATCAAAGACTCGTCCAAATAGGGGCAAATTAGCAGCATCACGACTCGCCTTAACAGAGGAAGAGCGGGGCGCGTTGACAACTGGAGAACGATTGGTAGTAACGACAGGCGAGCTTAACACCGCCGAAGCGGAAGGACGATTGACAATCTTATCATTTCTTTGAGGCAAAGAATTCCTCATACGTTTCTCACTACTCGCGCTGTCAGTTTCTTTGTTTGGACGTTTTCCCATACCCGCCTCCTACCAAAATCATGTAAGAACAATGGTAAGGTTTTCTAAAAAAAAAAAGGGGGGCGGGGAGGGGAGACGCAAGATACATTTGGAGTAAGCTAGCATGACTCACCTGCTCAATAGGCGCTGAGGTTGCCTCCTCGTCAATGTCTGTATCACCTGCTTGCTCGTCTGAGTAATCCCCGTCGAAGGAATCTAGAAGCAAAAATATATATACACACCAGTTCAAACTCTCTTAGTTCGCAGAGAAAATGGAACAGATACTAGAGCCTTTATATAGGAAAAAGTCCTTTTCTTCCTCTTGCTTAAAGAAAGGGAGTAAATGCACCCCACGTGTAAAAATTTAATGCATACCTGGATCAGATGGTACAAGATTAGGAGATGACGGGCCCACTGGATGTCCTCTCCCTGACAATGACGAACTGAAAGATTCCAAAATAGCAGTGGGAGAATCCAAGGATTTAGCATGACCACGCCTGACGGTACAGACCAAAGGGTGCGTGCGCGTTATATCCATGACGTCAGCCGGTTTAGGACCGGCGCTACGATTACGACGATTATATTCCCGAACAAACTCAGGGTTGCTCGAACGAGCTGGGTTTTGCACGGACGCAGCACGCTTCCTTTTTGAAGAGGTCGATAGACGCGCCTGTTTTGCACAAGACTTGTTAGAAGGGGAGGATACGCATCGAGGAATGGGGACTACACCCGCCTCCCAGTTTCGTTTGTCAATCAAGGCTTTCTCACGCCAATCGCACTCGGGCATGTCAAGCCACTCTTCCAAAGGCCGCTTACGCGGTCCTGGATCATGAGCGCCGACAGGCTACGGGCAAGTAGAAACTTAAGTAAACAAAGCATCTGGAAGACACTCGCCTACGTAAAAAATCAATCAATGTACTAAGAGAATGGTAACTTACCAAATCTCCTCCTCCCAGCACAGCGCCTGGCGCTGAAGGAGATGGTTTGGGGACTCGAGTCGTCCGCAATCGTCCTTGTCCGCCAGCAGCTTTTGGGGAGGAATGGGGAACCCTCCTCCTGGATTTGAGCTTCGCAACCATATCGGGATCTAGAGGAAAAGGACCCCAAGCTGTCTCGGAGGAAATCCGAGCCCGACCCTTATTCCCAGGAACCAACTTAAAAGGCTCTGCTATACTCTTCTCAAGCACAAACCGACCGGAGTTGTGCATGGCGCAAAGTTCATCTTTATCAGGCGCGGGATAGATAACGGGGGAAGTAACCAAAAAGTTCATCACACGGGTTAAAAGTTCCTCCCAGTAGTAGTACCAGTCAGCAGAAACACACAGTTTTTCGAGCGGGCTGTGGATAACGAATAGTAAAAGGGAGTGGACGACAGCGAAGCGCGCCTCCCTCGGAGTAAACGAACCTATCGTAATAAACCTCAATTGAGGCATCGTTTAGAACAAGAAGAGGTAAAGGCGGCGGAGGGACCCCTTGGTCAAAACCTGCTTGGCGGACAACCCGATCAAAATTATAAGCCTCAAGGGTAAACGCGCCTCCATAAAACCCAGGGAGATAGCCAGAAGTAACGGATAAAACGAAGTCCACCTCACCCCCATGCTTTATCCTTCGAGAGTCAAGGATTTCTTCTTCATCCGAGTAAAAAGCGTAAGGAATAGGCCCGACGCGACCATCAGTATACGGTGAAAAACAAAATTTGGCTTCGATATCCATATGATGGGAGATGCTGTCCTGAGACTTAGGCGATTTCCGTTTGAAAAGACGAGCACGAGGGTAAGAATACTCCATGGACTCCTGATAAGTTTCGCCATTTTCGTCGACTCGTTCCTCGACGCCATGAAGCGTAATGTCCGGCTCCGGTGGGCTAAACCCTGGAAATCGATCCCAGGACCACATCTGAAGGAAATTGGCGGGAACGAAAGTCTCGACTGTATGCACATTAGCGGCTCTCTGGATATCGATCACGAGGAGATCTAAATGGCGGTAAAGTCCACCCAGAAACATAGGGGCCAGAGGAAAGGATATGCCGCGCGACATCAAAACGGCCATAGGCATCAGTTCTTCCTTGATTGTGTCCCCGGGGCTAAATTCAAAAACATCATGACTTAGCCAAAAGAGGAGAAATGCTGCTAGCTGCGCTCTCTCTGAATCCTCGCCATAATCAGGACATTTAAAACGACCCTCCACCTTCTTCGGTGCCCAGTATTTCACGAATAACGGGTAAGAAGAGCGCCTCCTCTTTGATTTGCTCGAAGTCGTCGCTTCACCATCGCCCTCACCTTTAAAGTATGAAGAGAGGATCAGCAGTGCAGAGTAAGAACACTTAACAAGTTCAAAAGAATATACATACCATGGGCGCCTTCATGGTCCTCGCTCCTTTCCCCATCATCATCCGGGGCGCCTTCGGGCTCTTTACCTTTCGCAGGGGTGTCCCCTACCTCCTCAACTGGGACGTCTCTCGCAAGTTCCTTAGATTTTTTCAGGACAGACACTAGATCCCAATCATCCTCGCGCATACATCTTGCAACAGCGGACTGATGCCAATAACAAGTACCATGAACGGGCAGCAGAGTGAAAGCAACCACATCTTCGAGGGTGATGGTTGTCTCTCCCCAAGCGAAAAGAAAAGTGTGAAACAGGGAGATCCAGCGCGTAACCAATTTGTTCAGGTCAAGACTACTACGATTGCAAAAGCGGCATTTGGATGCTTTGATGGCGTCAAGAACGCCGACCTTTTCTAGTATACGCGAGTAAGACTCCTGGCCTACGATAAAGTCAACCCACGAAGCCCAACCTCCCTGAGGCTTCGCGGAGGATTTGTAAACAATATTGGGAAGCGCGTAGTCGCCACGATTTATAGCTAGACGAGGAATCTGTTCATAAGGTGGGAACGACCAGTCGGCATGATCTGGTGTCAACAGCCATTCTGGATCGGCAGGTAGATGTGGCTTTAGGCGGTTCAGGAGACGCTGGTTGAGGAAATCGTTTGGATAGTCAGCGCCCTTGAAAGGAACAAAAGCGCTCTGAAGAGAAACACTTTGTGCGAACAGATCCTTAGAAAATAAACCGTCTTTGCGGTCAGGAGGGGGAAAGACATTGAGGTTAGGATTCGGAGCGCCTTGTCCTTCTGGCGCGGTTTCGAGACTAACCTCGTCCTCATGGTTAGGAGGGAGCTCATCGTCTTGTGATGGCTCGTCATGATCACTCATGTTAACAAAAGAAGAAAAGGAAGAGATTTTTGACTAAGGAAAGATGGCTGAGAAAGAGGAAAGGTAAAAGAGTATTTATACAGGGGAGAAAAAGCGTAACCGCTCGCCACATAAGCCACGACCTCAATAGATCTGAAATGTGCGCTGCCACGTAAGCCACTATCTCGGCAGTTACGGAAATAAGCGTGGGCGACGGCTAGGGGACTTGGGTATCCGGGGGTGACGGTCGACCCGGCATGTTCAGCCCGCCCGAACCGTCAGGGGACTAATGTGGATGACCCAAGTCTATTAATACCTAACGGGCTTGATACATACTTGTTTAGGTCTATCTAGTTGGGCTTGGGTTTAGACATTTTGGGTAACCAAGAGATAAGGAATGGCAATTATGTTAATAAGTGGCTAAAAGGGCATATGGCCACCCAAGGGTAAAGGGGATTCTCTATAAATAGGACTCTAAAGAGATCACAAAGGAGGACTTTTTGGAGAGAGAAAGATAAGACTACACATTACAAGAGAGAAGGGGAGAGAAATGAGTTAGATCGGTGCTACCTCTGAGACTCGGATCGGATTAAGAGTATTACCCTATTCACACCTTGCAGATATATATACTTGAAACGATCGTAACAAATCGACAGAATCGCCAAAGGTAAATGAAATTGAATAATCACCTAAATAGGGATTATATTTTATTTTAGATAATAATAATTATTATATTTACAAAACCTAAATCCTACCCAAATCTTTAGAGATATATAATCAAGATCTGGGCAGAAAACTAATTGAAATAAAGATTGAAATTAAGTTGTTTCCGGTTTTGGAAAAAAGTTGAGAAGAAGAAGAAAAAGACGGTTATCCAGAGCAAAAACCGTGATGATGTAGCAATTGAAAACTTAATCAAACTAAACCGTATTAAGCCTTCCAATTCCATTCAATCTGATGACAAGGCCAGTTGCGTTGTACAAGCTACGTCTGGGTTGCACGGACACGCCTAATTTAGTGTCGTGTCCGACTCGCGTCGACTCTTGGACGCGCGAGTCTCCGTGTCAGACACATCAATGACGTTGTATGTATATGTCACACATAATTTAATACGAATGTGTGTTAATAATGCCAGAATTTTCAAACGTTATTATACCCATATTATGCTCATTCATTTACTGTATTTAGATTTATTGACAATTTAACAGCGTTATTGAGATGTCAAATTCATAATATCTATATTTTTTAGTATAAAATATCATTGATTTCATAACGTGTCCGCGTCCTGTTGATTTTGACAACTTACCGCATCCGTATCGTGTTGTGTCCGCGTCTCCGTGTCTGTGTCAGTGCAGCCCAGAGCTGCGTTACAAAATCTGGACGCACTCCCTGGGTGGAAACTTTCCGACAATCTATTACAGATCCATTGTAGTCCAGCCCGGTTAGGATACCTAGCTTATACACAGGCGACCCGGGTTCAAATCCCGGTTAGGATATTTTTAGAGAAACTGATTTTGGTCGTACTACTTGGCTTTTTTTCAAGGGAAAGGCTTAATTCATATGAAATACCGTTAGTCCGTGATACAATTACAAACAGACCCGACATTACAAAGTTTCCAGAAACAAGTTCATCTAGTATGCATCTATCTCTCCTTCTATGCTCTATGATTCTGTTGAACATCCAGACTAAAATCCTCCAACATGTTACTAACTAACTAGGCAAGAAAAACAGAGAAATGAAGTACTGTTTTGTCTTCGTTTGCAGTGGTATGGCTAGTGCTGGGAAAAGCCTTAATAGTAGCAAATCCTCTTGCATTTATATACTTTCCAGTTCCACCCATGATGGCTAATTGAGATTCTGAGACTGCAGTGTGACGAACGCCAAAGAAGCTAAGTGTATCGGCGTAATTTTCACTATTGAATAGGGCAGTGAACATCATCGTGTGACTTCTAGCATCCTCGGAGCTCACCACATAGAATCCTTGTGCCTTTCCAACCAAACCGGAACCAAGCTCTCCTATAAGTTCAACATCAAACACATTCATAGTGCCAAACATAACCTTATGAAGGCTAAGATGGGCCGTTTTCCCGAATGTAAGCTCTTCACCGCCACTGTCCATGTTCTTGGTATTTTTCTGTATCACACTATTTGTGGTACCATTAAGAACTGTAAGGAGTGGAAGGTTTTTATTTTCTATAATTCTGTAGTTGGCGTTTTTGAGAGGAACACCACTATTACCTGGTTGAACAGTTCCATTTGACTTCGATAATGGGACGTGATCATTGATTACTTGGTTGCTGACAACGCCAGTGACTGCTTGAGTGGGTGCATTCAAACCATCAAGTATGTTGTCCATGTAGAAGGACATCGGGTGATTAGGGTCCACCTGATATGAAGCAGCGGTTGCGGTAGAAGTTAAAATATGACCTGCAGTTGGTGCTGTTGCTAACTGAGGTACATCAGTGACAGGTATCACGACCAGGCCTGCAGTTGCTTCTGATTCTACCAAAGGTACACCATTGATGGGAATATCTATTGGGGCCTCGATCGGTGGTATTACCACTGAAGGAATTTCGATGGTAGGTGCTACAGAAGATACATCCACAATAGGAGTCTCTACAGGGTCCTCGGGTTGTGCTCCCAGCGAAGGTGCCTCGGTCATAGGTGCATCAATTGGATTAGATGGCTCTAATGCTTCTGTTGGTGCTGGCGACTCCACTTCGTAGAGCATCCTAGCAGAGGTAACAGAAGTGAAAGTGAAGGTTAGCAAGACAGAGCAAATTATAGCTTTGACTGCTGTGGACATGGGCTTGTTCATTTTCAACTGTATGGAGTTTTAAGGTGGTAGATGATTCTTAGAGGTTTTCTTTAATTCCGAGATGATGATTTTAAGTCTTGAAAGTTTCCGCTATGTTTATATAAGAAACTGTAGTGTAGAAGCTATAGAGAGAAAGATACCGGAATGTTGGTGGAGCTGATGAAATGGAGTTGGTATCTTGTCGCCTTCTTTCTCTTATATTGCGTTAGTTAGAAACCTGATCCAATTTCTTTCATTTATTATCTTTACAGTATAATGTTAGAAGCTTATCTGTTCCAAACATATGTTTGCCAATCACCAAGGCTCCAACAATTTTCATATCGTAAGCACAACGATCACACACACCGTACTATAAATTACAACAATACTCTCAAGAGCACTCCTGCGTAACAAATTCACTAACGAGAGCACTTGAAGTGTCTTTTTTTTTTTTTTTTTTTTTTTTTTAAATTTTTTTTTAACTAAACCTTCCAAGCCTCCAAACGTATTTTCATCTTCCTCTTCTCCATTTTTTCCAAAACAAAACAAGCATCACTTAATTTCTCTTCCTGGAATATGTTTGCAGGCCAACACTGCCGTCAAAACCGTTGATCCTTTTTTAGTTCTCTAACCCCACAAAACCATATCCTATAACTTGGTGAGGTCACCCCATACCTTCAACTTGCACCTCAACCAAACAAGGTTATAAGCCTCGTAAACTCTTACCTTGCTTGCATCAAGATAATCTGATATTGTAATAGCATCAGGCTCAAATTTCCTTATTTTCATCAAGATCACTCATCAAGACACCAAATTAACCAGCTCCATTTGCACCCTTTCTGCTCCGAATCAAACATCAACTTCTCTGCAACATCCATGTTAACCCTTTAACAAAAGGGAGCAATTCTGAGAATAATTTAATTCTTTTTTTTTAATACGAAGAATGAATTTATTGATTATCTGATTGTAGAATGTTTATCTCTATCAATCAGTGTAGAAATCCAAGGTTCAAAATTACAATAAACTTCTAAGTTGGTTTTTCCTCTTCTAATGTGTTTGCTAACTCCATCAGAAGCACCATTAATATCTCTACTAACTGAAATGAACTGCCAAGAATTAAAAGATAATAAGAGTTTCTAAATCTCTCTGATATGGTGTTTATTCTCCCATCTAACTATAGCTTCATCTTCGTTTATAGCTCTAACCACGACATCTGCATCAGCTTCAAAGATCACGTTGTCAAGTTTGAGATAAGTCGACCATTGAACCGCTTCCTTTGCCGCTAAGCATTCAGCCTCTTCTGCATCTAAGGCTTTGTCAATGTAGCTCCCTTTGGCCCCTTTGTAGCATCCTGCACAATCACGAAAAATCAAACCCGTAGCGGCGTCGTTAGTATCTAAATCAAAGGAAGCATCTAAGTTTACTTTAACAAAATTGACAGGCGGAGCTGTCCAATTGCTAATTGTAGCTGCTCTAGCTAAATTTCCTTGCCCTGCATGAGAAACCATAAGATTTTGGTTAAAGTTTATTAGGTGATGCTTAATCCGATTGCTCGTGTTGAAAGGATTGGCTGTTTTCCCGTCATATTTACGTTCACAACGTTCTTTCCACAATATCCAACACCCTGTCATGACTGTGTGTAACTAGACTTGATGCTCCTCTTTATTATACGAGTTGTCTTCTATATTCTTCTAAGAAATTGCCCAGTCTTTGACAGTGATACCCGCTGCGTGAACTTGAGCCGTGTTAATGTTGATCAAGCTCCATGCAGATTTTGCAAAACTGCAGTCAAAGATTAGGTGTTCTATACATTCCTCCTCTTGTCTGCAAATGATGCACAACTGATCATCATTTCTCTTGTATTTGATGGTTCGTGAACTCGATGCAACAGCTTCCTTTAGAAGTTTCCAACAGAAAATCTGGATTCTATGTGGTAATGATGTTTTCCACAGTCGTTTCCAGATTTCGTTCGGTATTGAATTGTCTGAAGGATGGCGTGAAGATTTATCTGCCATGATGCTATTATATGCGGATTTGAGACTGAACTCTCCATTCCGAGCAGGTTGCCAGACTAGTTCATCCTCTTCTTGAGTATCAATTGGAATACTAATGATCTGTTGAACAATATCACTGGAAAATAGCTGGTGAAGAAGATGCAGGTTCCACTCTTGAGTTTCTTCATTGAATAGCTCGCAGACGTATGTAAAGTTAGAACCCGGTTCTGTTATAGGACCATAAATTACCTGATGCCCCAAAATCCATCTGTCATACCAGATGAGAGTGGATTTTCCTTTATGAATTATCTTGAAGTGATTTCTGCGCACCACTTCTCTACCCGCTTCAATGCTTTGCCACACCCAAGATGTTGTTTTTCTCCCTCTTGTGTCATGAAGAACACTGTTGCCATTCATATATTTAGCTGTAAGGATCTGAGCCCATAAAGAATGTTGCTGAGTAACAAATCTCCAAGCTAACTTTGAGAGCAAAGCGATATTAAGCCCCTCTAAGTCACGAAAGCCAAGACCTCCTTCTAGTTTGGATCTGCACAGAACTTCCCATGCAACAGGATTGTAACCATGATTGGTAGTGTAACCCCAAAAGAATTTCCTCTGTATTGAAGTAAGCTTGTCTAAAAGATTAGCAGGGAATTTAAAAGTACTCATCTGATATTGCGGAGTAGTGTTAAGTACATACTTCACCATTGTGGCTCTTCCTCCTTGATTCATCGACTTGGATTGCCAACTAGCTAGCCTTCTTTCGAATGCTTGCTTAACATTGTCAAAAGCTTCTGATTTGGATTTACCAATAAGAAGTGGTGAACCCAAATATTTCTCATTTTTATCCATAAACTTTACACCTAGGATTTCTCTCAAACACATGCAACAATCTTCTTCTACATTACTGCTAAAGAAAATAGCCGATTTGTCGAAATTAATTACTTGACCCGATTGCTCACTAAAGATTCTCATCAAATCTTTGAGTTCAAAAACTGAACCTAAGTCTGCCTGAGTAAAAATTAGACAATCATCCGCAAAAAGTAGATGATTGATAGGAGGGAATTCTCGTACAACTGAGATCCCTTTAATAGTGTTGTTATTGTGAGCTTCAGTTAATTTCCTTGAGAGAAATTCCATTGCAAGAATGAATAAATAAGGGGAGAGTGGATCACCTTGACGAATACCTCTTGTTGGATGAAAAGATGTACAAGGCGTACCATTGAGCATGACTGATAATGTAGTTGTACTGATACACTGATTAATTAATTGGCACCAGTCTTCTGAGAAACTAAAGCTTCTAAGAACTTTGTGTAGGAAACTCCATTCTAATCTGTCGAAAGCCTTTGACATGTCAAGTTTGAGAGCTAGCCATCCATTGCTACCACTCTTAAGCTTCATAGAGTGAATCAACTCTTGAGCTATAATTGTGTTGTCATTAATCAATCTGCTACTCACATAAGCTGCTTGGTATGGTGAAACAATCTTCTCCATCAATGGCTTCATCCTGTTAGCAAAAATTTTAGAGATAATCTTGTAAGATGTGTTACATAGACCAATTGGTCTGAAATCAACAGGTTCGGTGGGCTTTTTCTTCTTAGGAATCAAAGAAATGTAAGTTTGATTGAGTTCCTTGAGAATAAATTTTGTAGAGAAAAAATGTTTCACCATGTTACACACATCTTCACCTACTGTCTCCCATTGAGACTTATAGAAACCAGCTGGAAAGCCTTCGGGGCCCGGTGCAGACCAGTTTTCCATTTGCCTCAGAACTCCATGGATCTCATCATTAGTGGGTATCTCCAGAAGGGCCATATTTTCTGCATCAGTGATTAGATTAGGGATGATATTGTAGTATTCATCAGTAATACAAGGGTTAGAAGTAGTGCTAATCTCCTCAAAGTGCGAAGTAAGTAGCTTCTCCATATCTTCTCTTTTGGTAACCCATACTCCATCTTTACTTCTTAGACTATCAATGTTGTTTCTTGCTTTTCTTCTCTTAGAAATAGTGTGGAAGTATTTGGTGTTGTTATCAACATCTTTGATGAAGGTATCCCTGGATTTCTGCTTATGAAAGTCATTTCTAATCTTTTTCCACTTGTGTAACTCATTAGTTGTAGATATAATTTGTTGATCCACAACTACTGAATAATCTTGAATTCACTTACTGGGTACCACACACAGATATATATTTTATTTTATTTTATTTTATTTTTTTACCACAAAGGGTACAAAATAATTAGTCAGAATCATCTGAGTCAAGCAAGGAAATGGTCGGTAGCCTGGATACAAGCTGGGTACCGACCGTTTTTTTGGATTACAAGCCCTAAACGATGAAATAAAAAGTTGCCCACTTTTGGATTCAAATCATGGTGGGTGAAGCAGTTCTTCAATCTCTTCAGAAGTCTACCGTATCTTCTCCAAGTTCAACCAAGGTCGTGAAAGCTAAAACCCCCAAACCATAACCGTGACTTCTACACTTGTCTAAGTATTTGTTGCGTTTGCGGGTGATTGCATTGGAAATAGCGATACCTGGTGTGAAAGTAGGAACTCCTCCACCTGTGAAAGGCGAGACTCCAGTGACGTCAAAGCATACGTCTTGACCGTTATTCCAATTGTAAACGAAAATGTATGTTGGACGCAACGCACTACCATCCTCAGACAAGAACCCCAACGAAACCTCCTTCTTAGCTTGGACACCTGCTCTGTAACACATATCCGCTATAGTGTCTCGTACAAGGTTATACCGGTATATGAGGCCAACATCATTAGCACAATGCAGAGCATGGTCACCAAAAATGTCCATTCTGATTTCCCCAGATTAGAAACGCAAAGCGCGAATTAAACGGGTACACGAATTATTGGTATTTCTGAATCGGATTATTCCAACCCCTGTTTTCGCTAAATCGCATTAAACGCGTACGTACGTATTTCCGCATATTTGACTGATTCTGTATAATTCACCGCATATTTGACCGAATTGACTTTTAATCTAGCCGATTAATATGCGTACGTTTGTCGTCCCGCATTTTTGCCGTTCTCTGAATTGCTAACTAGGATTGGGGGCAGTGCTTTCAAGGCAGAAAGAAGAAGGTGGAATGCTGCATACCTGTAAGTATAAATCCAAAGCTTGCTAGAAGGGAGTGCAAATACCTGTCACACAAGAATTACGTAAAAGGGTCTCTTGTAGAGGCTTAGTTTGAATGTGAGACGCCAAATAACTGTAGTGGATGGTGTCAATTATGGTGTATATGCCTAGACCCCCATCACGTATAGGCAAGGATGCGATGCGTTGCTGCAACGGGCCAAAACCTGAGCCATCTCCCGCTACCAAGTGGCGTAGGTACCGAAATAGGTGGTCATCATAATGCTCTTGTTCTGGCTTGACTGCAGATGGGTTAGTGGTGCGTAGGGTGAAGTATAGTCGAGATACGCCGGCACAATTACGCAACAACAACAATTCCGCCTGTGGATCTTTAAGCTTCCGGACCAAGTTCATTAACCGGATAGTTTTGTCAACCCGACTCAAGACCATGTTGCTGCAAAATTCTAAATCAAGACTTACCGGCCCGCCTAGAAGCTTAACCCCTATAGAAGGCCTCCCAATGTCAGCAGGGAATACACCTTCAACGGTACTGCGACTGTCACTGACAGGCCAAAAGATCTCTGTTTTAGAGACATTAAGATGCATCCCAACCTTAGGACCCTCAGTTTGAATGATTCCAAAGGCCTTAGAGACTTCAAGGGTGTCACCAGCTAGTGTACCGTCGTCCAAGTACCATGCATTCATGTCATGAGTGCAACCATCAATAATTTTCTTCCCAATGGGGTGAAGTGTAAGGGCAAACAGTAGAGGCCCCAAAGGGTCTCCTTGCTGCACCCCTGGGGCGGAGGAGAGAATAGAATCCCTATAGTATAATCTTGCTGGCTGGGAATAGCAGAAATCAACCCAATGAGAAATGGCAGGGTATCTACACCGTACTTCTCTGATCAAAGCAGTGCGTTCAATCAGGTTAAAGGCATTACAGAAGTCTACTAACAACATTGACATACCCTGAATATTACCTTTAACCTCCAGGAGTCGATTAGCGGAGTGTAGTATGCCCTCTCCTCCACAAGCAATCCCCACTCCAAACTGAAAATCACCTAGATAAGTAGTCATTTCTTTGCAGACGGATGAAGCTGCGATTTTGGAGACTAGCCTCCTCCATATGGTGCCAACGGCGATAGGACGTAGGCCACCACCAGGCTTTAAAGGGGAGTCAGAGGAGCACTGGAAAAAAATTCACCCAATTCAGGTGGACACTTTCCAGCAAGCCACAAGTTCACAAGCCATGTAATTGATGTTAACAACTCCTCGGCAACGGCAGCAGCTGCTCCGCTTTGAGCATCGAGTAAATGCTGAGCCCTTAGGCCATCTCTGCCACATGAGGTGCCTCTCGGAAAGCTCTTCAAAGCACTGATAACTGGTGGTGGTGTCTGTGGATGCTTGGCGCGTAATTCAGACAAGGTATCAGAATTGGGTGGTGCGATACCACTCGAGCTTAGAACACGAATAGTCGCCGTATAATGCCCACTACTCGGCTTCCTCCGACAAGCAAGTAAGTTACTGTTGTTCTTCTTATTATTCTTGTCATGGTTCTTAACAGGTCTTTCACTTTCAGTATAGCCCAATAAATCCTGTACAAGACTGATGCAACCATCAGTTTCTCTCCATTTGACTAAGGCATGATTTATTGAGGCTATTTGCATTCTTTTCCTGTTACCGGACCGCTTGTCCTGAGCCCCTTTGGGGATGTATAGGTTCAGTGTACAGATTGGTAGGAGAAGCAATTGTACCCTGTGTGATGTGTTAGTTGGGTTAAGTAATACCTTGTCAATGGATGACTGCAGGGTTCTAGAGAAGTTAAGCCTGCAAGGGGGTGGAATGCTAGACACAGTGGGAATTTGTCGCAAGAAGGCTGAATTTAATAATTCAATAGAGAGTGCTGGTGTGATAATGTCTTCTTGAACTGCAGTATCAACAACATCAGTGCTGGCAGTGGTGTCTTGAATTGGCCTGTCAATGTCATGCATGAGGAAAGCCACAGTCTTTGGCGCAAGCGTGACTCCACCAACATGTAAACGACAGGGCGTTCTCCATGGAAGGAGACGCATACACACCGTGCATAGCCACTTTTGAAGTGCTGTCAGAATTGCTTCCCAAGCCTTGTAGACACCAACATTGTTGCTGATTCTGGCACGACAGGTAGCCTTTTCTTCGTCATTGCAATAATGTTTTTCTTTAAGATGACGAAAGAAAAAGCTTCTAGCATATAGTGTACTCCAAGAGTCCAAGAAGCGCCTGTGTTTTCCTTCCTAAGGTCTCCAGTTCAAACTTGGGCGAAGCCAATTTAACTTTTGTATAGTGTTTTATCCTGTGTTTTGTATCTTGGTGTATGCAGAACAAAAGGCAAGATGTTGGCTCTATGAAGATGCAACTGAACAGCAATGCCGAAACCCTTAAGCATGCAGAACAAATGGTAAAATGTTGGCTCTATGAAGATACAACTTAACAGCAATGCCGATTGTCAAATTAACTGCAAGAGTCCAAGAAGCGCCTGTATTTTCCTTCCTAAGGTCTCCAGTTCCTGGGCGATTTAACTTTTGTATAGTGTTTTATCCTGTGTTTTATACCTTGGTGTATGCAGAACAAAAGGTAAGATGTTGGCTCTATGAAGATGCAACTGAACAGCAATGCCGAAACCCTTAAGCATGCAGAACAAAAGGTAAAATGTCGGCTCTATGAAGATGCCGATTGTCAAATTAACTGCAGAGATCTTGTAAAGCATATCTTGCGATGTTTAATTGTATAATGAAGTGTCTAAACTACGAACTTTATTTACTTCTATCTGATTTTCATGTTGTAAACGAAACAGCTGTTTAAATTTTTTTAATACATTTACCGGTATATATTATCTGGTGCCTGATACAAAAAACTAGATTTGGGTAGTCCAAACCCAAATTTTTACATACTCAGTAGAATCTCTGCTACTAAATCAACCGTTAAAGATCTTTCTATTTCTCTACCCACCACATCAATTTCATCTCCCAGTTCCAGCCACAAATCTTTACCCAAAACCATCACATTCTCTGCTGATTCTTCCTCTCTCTCACTAACCAACAACAATTTCCACAGCTCTTCCTCAAGTGGTTCTTTTCTCAACACACGGCCTGTTTTCCGTGTTGCTTTTATCCATGGATGTGGGTCTTCCTGTTGCTGAAGAATCTCAATCAATCCTGAGTTTATTCTATCAAAGAATAGTTTCCTTTCTGACCTTGGCCATTCTGTTGCATCTCCACCATACTTCTTTTTCTCCAGGTTTTCAAATACAGATAAATTAAGTGGACAATCAGGTGCATACCATGTTTGCAACTGCATATCAGTGTCTGCATCAAGAAATTGTGAGTCGACTAATACGTCAATCAGATAGGAGAAGCCCCTGCTGTTTTCGTCACTAAGCCTTTCTATTAGACCTCCTTTCTCATTTGAAAAACAAATAGACCCTTCTCCAGTTTCATCATCGCTTGACACAGCCATTTCCATATCTTCAGAGTAAACATCTTCTGTAGATTCTAACTTCAAAAGTTGTAGTTGCATTCTAAGACCTGCAGAGAGGATAAGACATTAAGAAATATCTGGAAATAGTGGGTGTTCCTATGCAATTCGACAACCAACACCTTTTGAACTATCATCTGTTCAAGGAAGGCAAGCTATAACTAGACTGTTTCTATCATGAATGGTACAGAGACATGCACACAAACACCAGTGGAAAAAATTCAACGTTATTGCTGGGAGGGTCTCATGATTGAAGGAAATAGTAGCTGCATATAGTTTACTAACCTTGGAGGTCGGCACTGACACTCCCGAAGCAATCAGAATCAGGTGATGCCTCATCTACAAACACAGGTTCAAGAATAGAAACCGGACTAGGCTGTTCAGCTTCTTTGCAGCTCCTAGGAGACTCTGATTCAGTTACAGGATGTATTGTGGAATGCAAGCTCTCCTTTGGGGCTTCTTTGGTTGAGAACTTCTGAAACAATTGACAAATCAGTTAGCAGAATTAATTGGAGAGGAATACTGAAACATTCAAAAAGTTCATACAACCATACAAATACAAAAGGAAATATAATGTCATATTAAAATGACAAATGCAAAAGGCTCGGCCCAAAATTAAGAGACAAAACATGCTGATTCATCCATCTATAAAGAAATTAAATGGAAAGGAAGCTTAACATACATAAAAGAAATTAAATGGAAAGGAAGATGCATCAAGGACATGTATCATCACATATTTATAAAAATTTCCATCACAAAGCAACAACTATGAGACACAAAAATAGGAGGCTTACTAGCAAAAAAGAACATAAAGGAAATAAGTTAAGGTACTTTAGCAAGATAAGTACATCAAGATTTCATCAGTAGGCATCTATTTGAGGCATATATGAGAGGCATCCACCAAAAGTGAGAAAATAGAAGCATGTTACTTTAACAAGACTTGATAAAATACTCACTCGCTTTCCTAGGTCCCGTGTATACTAAGGAGGCGGTAAAAATGGTTACTAGCAGTCTTCTATATTATAAACATGCAAGTGAAATAAGTATACCAAACGTCTAGTTTTGTACACGTTAAATGATAACATCAAAAAATGTATTCGGCTATTAGCTGATATATTTTCCCGCGATTTCCAGTATGTTGCTGAAGCATAGCTATAATGAAGGGAATAAAACAAACCTCGTGAACTGGAGCATCTGGATCAGTCATTACAGAATTTCCACCTTTCAGTGACGAGTTAGTGTTGGTTGGTTCAGGAGTTACAAGAGATTCGTAGCACATTTCAGCATCTTTTCTTTCTTGGTCGCAGCACATCTCAGCATTATCAGGCACGTCACATGCTATCTCAATAGTAATTGGTGACGTAACATCTGGATCACCATCAGATTGAGCAAGAGAAATAGAAGTATTTTCCAACAGATCATTCTTTTCATTATTCCTTAGGTCATCTGGTTTAAGATGAGCTTCCTGCAAGCTAGGAATATACTCTGCATGTGAAAACGAATTAGACCTTCTCCCAGATCTTGTGCTGCCTTTGGTGAAGAACCCTTCTCGATGGTCATATTCGGGCCTCCTCGACTGATTTGAGCCCCTATTTATAGCCTCTTTCGGAAATGAAGACCTATCACTGCCAAAAGTTCCATCTCTAATAACTTTTCTCGGACTTAAAACCGTAGAGGATGATGGGAGAGATCTGGACCTTGGGAGGCTTCTGGCATACTCATCTTTCCAACCATCTCTACTGCTAATACCCAAAGGAGTCCCCCATTTTGCAACCCCGTCATTCCAAGCCAATCTATCGGAGTTATCTTCCTGATTTGCAGACCTTGTTTCTCTGTCAGGCATAGCAAGCATTTCGCCCAGCGTATTGCTCCTACTAGGTCTTCGCAATATCTGAGAACCATTGGTCATTTTCAACCGTTCTGAGATTCGCTTCTTGGCTTCCCTGGAAACAGATGACTCGGTCGAATAGGATGTTAAAGGACTGTATTTGCTTTTCCAATTTCTCACATCAGAATCATCGGCAGAATCATTAACTGAACTTGTACGCGACCTATTATCCCCACAATATCCTCCAGAAACAGACCTCACTTTCGTTGAGCTGCTGCTCCTGACACTGTTCCTCATTTGTCTAGTGATCTCCTTTGCAATCTCCCTAGATCCGTGAGCTTTATGCTTCAAAACTTCAATTTCTTTAGAAGAGAGCCTCCGATCCTTCATTTCAACAACCCGGTTCTCAGAACTTCTATGTTTCCCGTGAGCTGATTGAAGGTCTTCCGAAGAATTTGGAAATGACACAAGTCGTGATGGCTTTTGCAATGTCCCGACATTTGGTTTCAGCACCACAATCCTTGTTGGGAGAAGGGACGCTTCATTCTTTTCGGGTCTAACTTTTGACGCCTTGCTTGAATGGCGAACATTGTGTTTATTTGGTGAGTGACTAATACCACCATCCTGTAGAGATTTTCTGCAATAACTTGTATCATTCCTCCACTGTTCTCTCTCCAGTTTCCATTTCTCATAGTTGTGGCTGTGGGCATTGGACGACTTTAAAACAGTTATCTGCCCTGATGGCGGAGGGGGAGGGACACCCTGCAGATCATAGAGATGTCTCGTGAACAGAGAATCTGGTTCTTGCAAGAATTTCAGCAAAACGTCTTTATTAGAATCCAAGACATTTAATGCATCATGCAATTCCTTTGAATGCTGAAGTTTCTCGTCACTAGAGAGACGTTTGACATCCATAAACGTCTGCCTTATGTATTCCATCTTAGCCTCACTTACCTTGGAGCTTGTTGTTTCCTTAGGACCTGCTGAGTTACCATGCTTCACCGCTTGTGATGTTTCAAAGACTTCATAGACATCCTTGAATTCCTGTGTCTCTCTTATATTAGTCCTAAATGACCTAGCATCATGTGATGAGTTTTTGTCGACAAAACCAATAGATGCAGTTCTCCTTTGATAACTCTCTGAAAACTTTTTCTCTTGTTTATGAGTTGGTTGCTCAGGTGGAGGCACATCAAGACCCATCAGACGTGCAATAACACTTGGTGAACGTCGTCTTGAATCCATTTCCTTTGTCAACTCTTCTGCCAATAGTTTCTTTATCCGTGCTCCACTACTTCTCTTAGTAGAACCGTGTCTCAACTCAAATCCGAACTACAGCAAATAAAAAAAAAACAGAATGAATCAGATGAAAGAGATTAGAGTTCTTCCTCCAAAAACTCATACTGCATAACTAATCAAATTATGAATCACTTTATTAAGATGAATGGAAAAACCAAATAGTATAAATCTCACTAACAAACTTACAGAATCGTCTTCACTTAGACCGCTACTGCAAGAACCAGTATCAGATACGGCATCTAAAGCATCTACATGCCTTCTTATTTGAGAATTTCCTGGAAATGAACAATTATGTCATTGAAATGAATAGTGATATACAAAATTATAAGTCAATCTCATCAAATACAAGTATACAACTCCCCCGGATTTATTAAAAGTAGAATACAGGTCCCAGTTGATTCTTCTTTTTGTTTTTTAGCATCGGCCCCATTACAAGTAGTCTAATTAATACAATTTAGAAAACCTAACAAAACAGATACAAATACCTAATAATAACATACCTACATACTTAAACTGAGATTTTGAACAGCAAAATGAACCAAACAAACATCATGAAAAGCACAAAATAAATCATCATCACAACCACAACAAACATAATCATGCTTACACCACTAGAAAAGAAAGCACGATGAACACAAATTTCTTTACCAAGCTTTACTTTAACACAAGCAATATAAAATAATATAAATCCATCAAAAATTCAACCAAAACAGTAGAGAAAAATTAGGTTAAACATTCTCACCTGTAGAAGAAGGTCTATGAGTGTAAATCACGTTAGCTGGTGGATCAGAATAATTTCTGACCTTAGTTGATGATTGATTATGTTGTTGTTTATCTCTTCCATAAGATCTCTTCTGCTGAAACCTATCCATTTTCTCAACTTCAACTTTAATTTACACAACCATAATTTCAGAAACTATAACTAGATCCGAAACCTCGCAGCAGTAGAAATCTTCTCTCACCATGAAAAATCACAGAATCCATGGAAATCTAGATTATTCATTTTTAATCTTAGCTTAACCTTCCATTACATTGATCAAAGATCAAATCTAGTGTATATTTTAGGATCTCCAATATATAGAGAGAGAACTAAAACCACAATTTAAAGCTACCAATTAAAATTTACAGAGAGAAAGAGAAAATGAAGTGAAAATTGGATGAAAAGAGAAAGTTTCTAGAGGGGAAAAGTAAGAGTTGTGATTTTCTTGATGTTTCTAAAACAGTGACTGAAAAATACAGGACATTAATGGTGGTCTCTGATGAGAGAGGAAGAGGGCCTGAGGCGAGGGGGTTTTGTTTTAGTTTAGTTCTTACTTTCTCTCTCTGGACTAGAGATTATTTTTGAACTTTCAAATCAATCGTGGATTCTACCTGACATGAACTTTACCCTAAGCGCGGGCAAACATGACTTACACTCATCCGGCTCACTTACTATTTCATGTGATCGTGCCCTAATCCACGTGTTCCAAAGTTTCATCTGCCACGTCAATCTCATAACCAAAAACGGGTGTAATTCATGGCTTACTGAAGGGTATTTTGGTGATAAACAGGTAAATTTTATTATAACGTGAACAAGTGAAACTGACTAATTTGTCCCTCGCCGTTGGATACTGTTTAAACTCCTGATTTTCTTCGCCCCATTGCCAGTGGAACCCACAGGACCAGGAAAGATGGTAAACAATATCTAATTCAAAAAACTTGCCGCACATTTCGTGCACAC
>JAJJMA010326460.1:0-11627 GCA_023529015.1 Papaver nudicaule
TAATTGTGAGCTCTTGATCTAAGCAAATAGGTTTTTGCGCTCACAAATTGAAATTAATTTTGATTGTGTGGTAACAGTACCAAAAAAGCTCAAATGCACGCTAAGTGATCGCGCAGGGCGCGATCACCATGAACAGTACCCCAATTGGGGCAGACAAATGCTAATTGGGGCTGCCCCCTCCTAATCTGGGGCCTCCATTTGTCCGCCCCAATTGACACTGTTCATTGTGCTCGCGCCTAACGCGAGCACTTAGCGTGCACCCAAGCACGATTGTAACAGTACACTTCACTCTCATTTAATTTTAGGTTGAATGTGTGCGGGGCAGAGTATTAAAACTTAAGTCAGTGCCATCTTCTTACAAGTGAAGATTCTTCTTAAAACTGCTTGAGCGAAAATACTTTATAGACACCGGATTTAAACACCAAAAATCCGACACCGCTATATGTCACACAGGGGGGGCTGCTGATCTTGGATGGGGTCGGGTGGGGTGGGAATGAACGGTGGATAGAGGTGCCACGTAGCGGTGTTGGAACCCGGTGTTTAAATCCGGTGTTCCTGTAGCACTGTCGCTGCTTGAGACTCGCTTAACTGTTTCACGTGATTTTTTTTATGAAATTAAAACTGATTCTTTCATTTGTAACTTCAAAAAACCACTGCAGCAGCAGCAGCAGCAGCCATGGCAGTACACAGTAAAAGGATAAGGTCGGAGAGGAAGTAGAACCCACAAGTTATGGAGAAACTTTGAAGTCTCAGTAAATGTATTGTAATACTATTATTATTAGCAAGGACGAAAATTTTGACCTGTTTTTAATAATAATAACAAGACACTAAAGGGGGAGGTTTATCCGCGCCCATTGATCAGCTTGTACGATTCAGTTATGTTTGTTGATGGTTAAATGAATCCAACACCCAAAAGGTAAAACAAGTGTCGTGGTCTTCAAATAAAGTAGTGTTTGAGAAGTGTCGGTGAAAGAAACACAATCACCACCAGGACACTCAAAAATCCCGGCTCATTAGTCATTATTAGATTAATAATGGCACTAGCCAGAGTGAAGTCATGCCGGCATTCCAACAAAGAGTAAAGATTTTACGTTCGAAAGGAAAAATAAATAAAAGATACGAGACTTATCGTTCGGGTCTTTGTTTTCCTGGTCTAAAGTTTTCAGGTTTATCCGTATTTTTTTTTTATCATTAAAGAAGAAATGTATTGATCAAAAAAACAAAGGGATACAAAAGATTTGTATCACCCAGAAGTACAAATACTAAAACCACCAAATAACAGGCTAAAAGGTGGTAAGAAAGGTGCAAAAAGCTCTAAGCAAAATACATAGAAGGTCAATTGATCATAGCTAAATTGTGATCTACATTTTCAAAGTCTTTGATAGCTAGAGCCCAAGAGTATAGGTTGTATTTAGCCTTTGCAAAAGCTGAGGCCAAGGTTCTGACTTTACCATTGAAAACTCTTGCATTTCTCTCATTCCATATACTCCACATAATTATTGCTGGGAGAAAGTTCCAGACAGTGCAGCTTGATTTGTTGGGTAGTTTTAAGTGCCATGAGTGAAGAGTAGAGATAACATTGCTTGGAATGGTAAAGCAACAGTGCAGCTTAGAGAGAAATTCAGTCCAAAGATCTCTGCAAACTTACAGTGCAGAAATAGATGTGCTGGGGTTTCATCTTGTTGGCAGAAGAGGCAATTTGGTGGAGCTGCAATCCCTCTTCTAATAAGTCTATCCCTTGTTGACAATCTACAATGGCATAAACCCCAGAGGAAGAATGGGATTTTTGGTGGCAGTTTTTGATGCCATATTGTCTGGAAAATTGAGTCATAAGTTGGACCATTTATGTCTGACAGAAGATAGGAGTAAGTAGAACTCACACTGAAGTTCTTTTTTGAAGTAAGCGCCCATTGCATTACATCCTCAGTAGTGGAATCCAACTGCACATCATTCAGTTCAGTTTGGAGAAGCATCCATTCCCCTCTCACTGCAATATTTTGTCTTCTTGGGAGCTTTAAATCCCAAACAGTGCTTCCATTAACTTGTTGACAAACTTCAGCAACAAATTTATCTTTAGTTCTAGACACACCAAAAAAATTAGGGTAAGCAGTAGATACAGCAGTGTCATGTAGCCAATCATGCCAGAATCTAACTTGTGTGCCAGAGTTTGCCTTAAACTTCACATGCTTCATAAACACTTCTTTGCAATTCATTATGCCCCTCCACAGTGATCTCCCATAAGTTGATTTTGGATGCTTGGAAAGCCAACTGACAGTATCTTCCCCATACTTCTCTACTATAATTTCTCTCCACAAAGATTGTTTTTCTGTTCTCCACAGCCATTTGCACAATAGTGCATTATTCATTCTTTTCAAACTCTTAATGCCAAAACCACCTTGCTTCTTCTTCTTATATAACAAATCCTATCTTAGAAGATGCATTTTCTTCCTCCCATTGTTGTCATTCCATAAGAAGTCTCTCATAAGTTTTTTCAATCTTCTGACAATAGGCATTGGAATCACAAAGAGGACATGTAGTAGACTGAAAGGCTGGTAAGCACACTATTGATTAAAGTGAGTTTTCCAGCTTTCTTTAAAAGGGGCTTCTTCCATCCTGCAAGTCTTTTGGTAAACTTCTCCACCACTCTATCCCACTTAGCATAACCACCACTTTTGTCACCTAGAGGAAGGCCTAAATAAGTTGTAGGAAGACAGCCAACAGTACATCCAAGCAAAGTAGAAAATTGAGTGAGATCTCCTTCAAAGCCAACACTATAAATGGAACTTTTTGCAAAGTTGATCTTAAGACCAGTAAGCAATTCAAAAGAAAGGAGAATTAGCCTTAGCTGTTGCACTTGAGTAACATCAGCATCTATGAAGACTAGAGTGTCATCAGCAAATTGAAGATGACTAATAAGTGTACCAGCATCATTGACCTGAAAGCCTGAAATAAGTCCTTGCTGCTGTGCTTGTGAGATCATATAAGATAGAGCTTTTCCAACCAAAATAAAAAGAAATGGTGATAGAGGATCACCCTGTCTGATTCCTTTCTTGCTAGTAAAGAACCCTGTAGCTGAACCATTGATGATAACAGAAAATTTCACAAACTCCATGCAGCATCTCATCCATTTCTTCTACTTCTCTCCAAAGCCCATTCTTTGCATAATTTCTTCTACAAAATCCCAGCTTACATGATCAAAAGCTTTCTCAAAGTCAACTTTAACAAGCAAGCCAGGTTTTCCACTTCTGATCCTTGAGTCAATAAGCTCATTTGCTATGAGCACACCATCAAGTATTTGCCTCTTTTTAATGAATGCAGTTTGCTGTTGAGAGATAATGTCAGATAAAACCATCTTCAGTCTTCTTGTCAACACCTTAGAGACAATCTTGTAAACACCATGCACCAAACTAATTGGCCTGAGATCTTTGATTTCTTCAATTGTATCCCTTTTTGGAATTAGAGCAATAAAGGTGTTCTTGAGTCTCCAATCCAAAAAATTTTTATGCTGCAATTCATACACAATGTTCATTAGATCAGTTTTAATAACTTCCCAACAAGTTGTGTAAAAATTGATATGAAAACCATCAGGCCCTGGGGCCTTAGTTTGTCCTAGAGCTTTTATTGCTTTCAAACACTCCTTCTCCAATGTCAAGTTCCAGCCAATCTCTCTGTTGTTCTGAAATCATCTTTAGTTGCATATTCTCCATGGTGTATACTCTAGGTGGTTGATGTTGAAAAATATCCTGAAAGAACTTCACTACATCCTTAATCACCTTCTCATCTGAAGTTAAGACTCCCTCCACTTTGATTGATCCAATGTAGCTTCTTCTCATCTTGTCTGTTGCAATTATGTGGAAGTATCTTGTATTGTTTTCATTGTTCTTGATGTTGTTGACTCTTGCTCTGCACCTCCATTTTTCTGCTTTCAAAAGTATTAGCTTACAGTGCTCTTGTCTTGCCTGCAATCTTTCCTCCCATTTCTCCTGACTTAAGCCATTATTCATGTCCTCCTCCAAATCCAGGGCACTGAAAGTTTGTTCAAGCTCATCAATTCTCCTTTCCAGATCACCAAATTCAACCCTGCTCCATTTTTTCAGTTCAACCTTCAATTCTTTAAGCTTTGTGCAAAAGATGAAACCTGCACTATCTTCATTACCTGCAATGAAACAAGAATTCCAAATGTTTTGAAGAACTTGTATGAAATCAGGATGTGTAAACCAAAATACCTCACTGCGAAAAGGACCTGGTCCCTTCTTTACACCATTGCAGACTAGAGCTATAGGGTTGTGATCATAGCATGGCCTTGGTAAAGATTGTTGTATGACCTTTGGATATTGCAGTTTCTATTCTGGTGACACTAAGAATCTGTCTATTCTACTCCTTATGCTATGCACTTGACTGTTTGTCCAAGTATATGTAGCTCCCATAAGTGGCAAATCCACCAGTTTATGAATTGAAATAAATCTGTTGATTTTTCTCATATCACTAGTAACATCACCTTCTGTTGATATCTAATGAGAAAATCTAGTAACATTGAAATCTCCACCAATCACCCATGGAAGATGATCCCAGTAAGCCCTTACTTCTTCTACTTCTCTCCAAAACTCTTTTCATTCTTCAGTATATCCAGTGCAAGGAGCATAAATGCCTGTAAAAAGCCATTCAAACTTATTGTCCAACATTTGACAGTGAAGAGAGATTGAGTGCTTTCCCACCATGGTGTCAAGAACAGCTATTTTGGACTCATCCCAACAACACAGAATCCCTCCTGATCTTCCTTCTGATGGTGCATCTAGCCAATTAACATGCTTATTACCCCATATTTGCCAAACCATAAGGTCCTGACATTGCTGAATTTTGGTCTCTTGCAAGAGCACTATAGTTGGCCTCCAACTTTTGATTTTGTGCTTGATAATGTCTCTTCTGTTGAGATCATTAAGACCCCTTACATTCCAACAAATTACTTTGCAGTCCATTTAGAAAAAATTACCCAAAAACGAAGCCCCAAATTACATATTTCTTGCTTTTTCCTTCTCGAGATTTGCCAGATGAGATCTAACCTTGCTATTTTAAGGGCCAGGGGTTTATTAATAGGGGCAAGATGTGTTTACCCTATCCCATCTTATTTTATAAGGGGTGACTAATTACAATTAATCTATCCTAATCGGTTACAAATTATAATTAACCATTAACTCTCCATCCACTAATTCTCCCTCTCAATTTTCAGTTAAAAAATTATACTCCCACTCCCCCTATTCCTATATTAACTTCCTACACCCTTCTCCTAATTCTCCTTCTCCTATATCAAACCCATTCTTCTTCTTTCTCAAAATCCTTACTACTCTCGAATTCGAGTTTAGTTTTTTCCACATTAGATTCATGGCTAGCGACGGAGAAGGAGATGATTCAATAATTACTTACAAGAGGAGGAAATGAAAGAAAAAATCAAACTCAAATAAGGATAAACCTCGTGAAGAAGACGACGAACAACCGGAGGGAGAAATGGACGAATCTTTGGCGCAAATGCAGAAGTAAGTTACTCCAATCACCTTTGCAATTGTTTTGAATGTATCTTGAATTGATTTGATAGGTTAGAAACCGTCAATTGAATTTACAGCATGAAAACTCGTCACAGTTCTTAAGCAATACATGACGATTTTTCAGTTTCAGAAAAAAAATTAAGAACAATCGTCGTGATTTTGCACAAAACCTTGACGATTTAGTCACTTTCTTATTAAGTTTCCTATTTTTGCATGCCTAGAATCGTCAGGAATAATACATTTCGTCGACGACTTAGTTTTTTTTTCTGCAAAATCGTCTCAGTATTGTCCCAAACCATGACGAGTTTAGACCTAGAAAATTTAGGTTTTGTCCAGTTTTATGAAAAATTCGTAATGAAATCGTCATACATTTGTCAAATTCCTTGACGATTTGCTTGTTCTGATGAAAATCATCGTATAGTTTTTCCTTTCCATGACGATTTACTGTGTCAGTTTACTTGTTAATTGATTTGTTTTGTGTATGTATTAAGGTTAGAGAACATCAAAAGGGGAAAAAGAAAAATGCCACCCAAGGGTTCAAAACCAAGTCTTCATACTACCAGACAGCGACCCGTGATAATCCTTGAGTTAAACCCTGATGCAATTCCTACTCCTACGGATTTCGATGGTGATGGTAATGTTCCGAGGGTTGAAGATGATATTCCTCACGACGTGCTCCAAATGCAATTTGATGAATACGGAGCTGGTAGGGTAAAACCTAATGACGGACCCCAAGGTGATGATGATGATGAGGAAAGTGATGATGAGGAGGAGGAAAGTGATAGTGATGACGAACCCCAAGGTGAAGACCAACCCCAAGGCCAAAAGAAAGCTAAAGCGAAGGAATCAAACATTCCAGATCCAATTCTGATGCTACCAAAAGAATACGGACCTTACGGGGTACCAGCTGATGGTGGAGGGGTTCTTTTCGGATACAAAACCTCTTAGGCTCAAACAGTCTACGCTACCATGGTAATATACTCGTCCTTTGCTTCTCATTTAAGATACGTTTAGCTAATTGGTTGATTTTTATTAATAAATTTATATCTCGTAGGATCATTCGAATGCCACTAGACTATTAAGGCACCAAACGGCGTACCACAATATGTCGAACTGGGAGCTTGAAAATGAATGTGAAAGGTTCATTGAGATTGTTGACAACTCCGGTCTGAGGCCAATCGTGGATAACTCTGTTATCAACTATGACAGCGAGACAATATCAGCATTCTGTGAGAGGTATTATGCGGAGACAGACACCATGCATTTTGGGTTCGGGGAGATGGCGCTCACTCCTGAAGATGCTCATCATACTTTCAAGGTCAAAATTGATGGAAAATCAACCAATGAAGGCTATGAAAAGCAACCCACTTTTCAGAGACTTGCTGAATTGTGCCAAGAGTTGTTTGGGTGGAGTCAGAAAGAGACGAACTCATGGTATATGCTTGAAAAATATGGCAAACCGAAGAGGGAGTTCAATCTGGTAAGGTTGAGAGAGGAGTATTCTGGGACCAAGAAAAAAAAAAGAGGATGCTGGACTGGAAGATCATGAAGTAAGGGCTGTTGTTGCGGCTTATCTCATATATGTCCTCGCTGTTTGTGTATTCCCTCTGTCTGCCGGTAACAGGGTGAACGCCAACTACCTCCATCTATTACATCCCTTGGATAAGGTGAACGAGTACTCATGGGGAACAACCATAGTGTCACACGTGAACACGGCGCTGAGAAAGGTATCCCGTCATAAAACTGCTCAATTAAATTGCAACACGTCTCTGCTGCAGGTAATATATGGATTTTTGGTGGTTTAAGTTCGTACCTATTCCGCAATATATATATATGGACTGTTATTTATGTGTAGTTGATGTTCTTTACATGTGGATATATGAACACTTTCTGAAACTGATGGCAGGGCATGAGAGGTGGAAGGATCTGCTAAATGAAGGCAAATGGGAACCAGATCAACCAAGAGGCAAGAGGTACATCTTCACGGGGGATCAGATGAAGGGTAAGAAGAATTGTTACCTTTTTGTTCTCCATAGACTGGACACCATGGAGGCACAAGAGGTAGTTTTTGACCCCTACACGGAGAGGATATGATTAAGGGAAAGATGCCACCAAGAGAACAATTTTTTTTGTACAATGGTCCTTTGTGGCACCCCCTTGGGCATACAATGTACGATCCGAGCAGAATAATGAGGCAAGTCGGGTATGTTCAAGATCGTCCAATTGACATAAAAAACGGTGATTGGAAATTCAAAGTGGATCGTGAAAAATCAGGTGCTGATATTGGGCGTATTAACGTATTTTACAAACCAAAGCCCTTGAACAAACATTGGAACGAACGAATGGATAATTTGATAGACGGATATCATTTATGGGATCCGGTTGTGCTTGGACATGAGAGCACAAAACGATACCTGAAATGGTACCTTGCATTCACGCATGCCAAAGTGATACGCGGGGAAAGGGAAGTCAGTCTCCCTCGTGGCCATGGTGGACGTGGGCGTAATACCGTCCATGATGATTCTTCGTTGTACAAGTTATGCATATCTAACTAATGTATTTTTTTTTATGATAATAGAAGGAGCGGTTGAAAGATGTGCTCAACTGGTTGTGTTTGAGATCGGATAAAGGAAAGGGGTTGACCGAAGCTGAACTGAACTAGCATACTCAACACGTTAGGCACATCCATATGCCTGAGGCGGAGCACATGTTCGAGGAATTACGACGCAACCCGAAGAGGAGTCATGTTGAAACCAGTGACACTCAAGAGACTCAAGAGACATGAGAAACTTCTAAACGAGGTCGTGGTCGTGGTCGTGGTCGCGGCCGTGGGCGTGGGCGTGGGCATGGGCGTGGTCGTGGCCGTGGGCGTGGTGAAGGTGAAGCCGATGGGAGCAACACTGATATGGTTTAGTATTTTCGTTTCGCACTTTGGTTTTAGTAAGTGAAAGAATATTATGTCGGTTTGGTGTGTTTGATACGATTTTCGTTTCCTAGGTTGACAATGGTTTTTTTTTTTAACGGTTTGTTGCTGACAATTGATATGATAGAATTTGGTAATCGTACTTTGTTTGATTCATTTGTGTTAGTTTACATGTCTAAATTGTTTGGAAACTCAAAAAAAAATCTAGAAATTCGTCATGGTTTATGTTCAAACCACGACGACTATGACAACCTGTTTTCAAACATCTGTTAATACACCTACACTCGTCATAGTCATGTTGTAAATCATGACGATTTTTTCATAATAAAATGTAGTCGTCATGTAAGTTATGCAAAAGCCATTACGATTTAACTTGTTTTTGTTTTTGGCAGAGGGGTGATTTTTCTCAAAGATAAATCGTCAAGATTTTATTACATAGTGTGACGATTTAACATGTTTTTTTTGGCAAAGAGGTGACTTTTCTCAAAGCCAAATCGTCAAGATTTTATAATATAGTGTGACGATTTAGCTTGTTTTTTTGGCAGAGGGGTGATTTTTCTCAAAGCAAAATCGTCAAGCTTTTATTACTTAGTGTGACGATTTATCAGTATTTTCGGGCATTTTGGATCCACTTCTTAGACATAAATCGTCATGGTACTGTAAAAACCATGACGATTGTTCAACTCCGTGTACATTTTTTATACGCAGGGTCATCATGGACCATCATATTACCTTGACGATACAAGGAATCGTCATAGTTTTAGGTACTTTCTTTGACGATTCTGGGTATGAAGCAATTGGGTTGAGTTGATTTTCGACGAATTTAACATTCAAATAAGTCTTCCCATAATTGTTTTGAGCTTTGAGGATCATGTTTGAACATTTTTGAAAACACAAACACAAATGGTGGTGGTGGGGGTGGAATTGGAGGCGGCGGTGGTGGTGGAAATGGAGACGGTGATGGTTATAATGGAGGTGGTGGTGGTGATAATGGCTAACTATCTAATATTTTTGATAATCAATAATCTAATTTGCTAATCCCAATTACAATCTTTAATCCTAATTATGGTGTATAAGGGGTTTTTGAGATTACTTCATTATAACCCTATTTTGGCATTTAGTGTTCGCCCTTATTAAAAAAGCCCTCGCCCTTAAAATAGCCAGGTAAACTAAGTGTCATCTGCTACAACCGTGGTAAAACTTCTAGTTTTCGGGTGGTAGCACCGAAGATTTGTAAAGTTATACCACAATAATATCTCATAGTTCTTGGTGAGAGCAAACGGATCATAAAAGTAAGTATTCTCTTCCCACTCTATGCTGACCTCTTTGTTCCAACTCCAGCCATGGTAATAATCCTCATCGCTCTCGCCGAACTTAGGACACAATGTCAAGTCTTAAATTATTCTTGCAGAAAAAAGGGTATAAAATTTGAAATGTGTCATTTTTCTTTTATTAGAGAAAAATACAGATGTGATAAGAAAATGTACCCTAGGATGTTATATGACTTCCAAAGTACAATTAAAGTTCATGTTATTATTGGGATTATACACTACACAACCTGTAAGCCCTCTCTCTAGTCCCTACCAAATTACAGCTCATCATGCCTCATCATCTACACTACTAACTTCTTTAAATGAGAACAAATATGATCATTCATTCCCTTTGCCTCGTCTCTCAATCTGAAAATTCAATTCCATTCTTCAACTCATTTCATTTACTTCACTTGTTAGAGAAAAGGAAACTTAGCCTCGGTTTCCTTTGTTAGGCAGTTTTTCCTTTTCTAGTTTTGATTATGTTTGTCATCTACGTGTATGCCAAGCTAATGCAATATTTATTTCATGTAGAACAAGCTATGTAATGTAACCAAAACCATATATATAAACAGAGTTTTATTCTCGGTTTTCTCAAGTTTGAGAAACCTATCAAACCTAAAACTTGTCTTGGTATCAGACAGTTGATCCGACCTGTGTTAGGGCTTTTTCTTTTTCACTTTTTTTTTTATGTTTCTGTCTCTTTCAGTGGCCACTTCTGATTCCCAATCCTCTTCAACCTCAAACCCGTACATCTTCTCATTCTTCCACAATTTATGGTTCTTTAACTTCTTCTATGACTCTCGATCAAGCCCCTTTTGAGCGCCTACATGGTGTTATTTCGGAAAAATTAACTGCTCACAACTATTTGTTATAGAAGGCTCAATTTACACTTTACCTACAAGGTTATGACCTAGAAAAGTTTGTCGATTGTTCTTCGAAGAGTCTACCTTCTCTTATTAATGGACTTCCCAATCCTTTATTCTTATCATGGAGGCGTACAGATAAGATCCTTCTCGGTTCGATTATGTCTTCTCTCACTGCTCCAGTTCTAGCCAAAGTTAAGGGGTGTGATACTTCTTGTGCAATCTGGACCAAACTTGATGCCCTCTTTGCATGAAAAACTGATGCACATCTTATTCATCTTAAGGAGTCTCTTTCATCAATCAAGAAGGGAAACTCAACTATGTCTGATTATATTCAATCAGTTAAAAATATTGTGGATTCTCTTGCTGCTAGTGGTGTTGAAGTTTCTGATAAAGAATTCCGTCATTATGTTGTTAAGGGTCTTGATTCATCATATGAATCGATTGTTAGCTCCTTAATCACAACTATGGGTGTTATTACTGCTGATGATTTGAATCCATGTTGTTGTCTTATGATCTTCGTGTCACTGCGCAGAATCAGGTTGCTCTCTCTCAACCGCTTGTTAATATTGCCTTTGTGAATCGTAGTGCAGATGCTCCTCTTACAAGGGATGGAAAACCAGCTATTGTTTGTCAAATATGTGACAAACCATACCACGATGCCAAGAATTGTCGCAAGGGACTTGATAGAATTACTTATCCCTCTCGTGACAGGCGTCCACAACCCAGGAATAATGTTAATAAAGGTAGAAGGCCTTCTTCTAATGCTCCTATTGCATATGCTGCTTATCAACAGCCTACTTACACTTATGATTGGCTCCTGGATAGTGGTGCAACGAATCACATGACTCAATGATCCAGGTCACTTGCAATCTCATTATGAGCACAAAGGGCCTGATCAAATTCGTACTGCTGGTGGTTCTACTTTTCCAATTTCTCACACTGGTGATGGTATTCTTTCAACTCATGTTCGTAAGTTTCTGCTTCC
>JAJJMA010326463.1:315-16602 GCA_023529015.1 Papaver nudicaule
CTTGGCCATGGGCCATGGCGCCATATTCATGGCGCCACAAGATTATTTCTTGGCCATGGGCCATGGCGCCATATTCATGGCGCCACAAGATTACTCCTTGGCCAAAAGGCCAGGGCGCCATATTCATGGCGCCACAAGATACATGGCCTGTCCAAGACACACCATGGGCCATGGCGCCATATTCATGGCGCCACAAGAGATTTTGCCTTGGCCAAAAGGCCATGGCGCCGTATTCATGGCGCCACAAGATACATGGCATGTTCAAAACAACTACGCAACACTTAGTCATACGACTCTACTCAACTCAACTACGCAATATCCGCGTATCACTCACTCGAGATATCAAAACATCACACGGGGGGATAACTTTGGGGGTATTGGTCTGGCGGTCTACGGCAGTTGAAAGAAACTGATGGAGATAGTGGGAAGTTAAGGGAAGATGGCACGAGTGGGCATGTTCCACACGACTCAGGCAGTTACGGAAACCAACGCATGTCCTCCACTCCTCCACTCTTCCACGACTTCCACCTTCTCTGTCGAGAGATCAGGGTGAGTTCAAACTATAAATAGAGGCTTCCTCTATCTTCCAAGGCAAGAACATTCAGAACAACTGGAACACCGAGAAAACACACAGAGCCTCAGAGAAAAACACCTGAGAATCTAAACTCGTTCTAGCCTTGGAGATTTCCAGTCGACTTCACGACGGAAATCTTGAACTCAAACACCCAAAAACTCACCTTCAACCTGATCTCAAGTTTCTTCGCTGTTTCCCTCCCTAGACCAACCTCTATCCTCTCTGTGACCGAAGCAAGGTGGGAACGACCATCCGTGGTTTAGGCTTGCCTTGTTCGACTTTGATCTCCGAGCACTACGAAAGTACCCAGAGACGGTACACTTGTTTTTGCAGGTAAAAACAGTTATCATTTCTATGGTACATAAACTAAGGTTGATAGTTACTACCTTTATGTTTATTTTTTGAAGATTCAACGCGCAGACTTGAAGCTAGAGAATACCAGTGAGGAGGTAATCTAGGGTTGATTCTGCTGGTATGGCAGGTGCAGAAGTGGGAGAAAATTGTCCTTGCAAAGGTTGTCCAAGAGTTGGAATGAATTCCTCCCAACCACTAGCAATGTTTTTGGAATGAATTCCTTCCAACTCGTTGGTTATTAAAGACACTGCTGTTATTATTTTTCATTCTTGTTATTCCACGGTGCTGCTGCAGGTCTCCTTTTTTAATCTCAGGTTTGTTCATTACCTGATATTATCTCTTGAATGCTTTAGTTGTGATATCCTGTTTGATTTCATTTATCAATGATATTTGCTGATAACTTGTCTTAATTTGCTGTAGAAGTGGAAAAACGTCCGGCGCAAATCTTTTTGGTGATTTCCCCTAGTAGTTATTTTCAGGTATGAACTCTAATTAAGCTATGATTGTGTATGATTGCTAGTGTGCCTCAGTTACAAATGAGAATTAAGCTCATTATCAGTTTAGTTCTGTGGTCAAATATTTGAGCTACTGTAGCTTGTTCTCTCTTTCATATAAGATGAGAATTATGTCGTAGGCGTATGCCAGGGCTTCGGCTACCTTACCGCATAGCCTAAACTAAGATGAAGCTGTTTGTTATACCCAATATTGCATGTTGTTGATATGATTATAGACAATTCTGTTAGTGGGTCATATTATGTTATTCAAGTGGCTGTTCTGTCAACTATATAGACAACTCAAAGCTTTGTTTCCTTGTTTCACAGAACTCTCACATCTGAGGTCGACTGACTACTCCATTCGGCGTCCTAAAAGCTTCTTCTGATCCAAGGTATCATTACAGAACATTGCGTAAACTGAAAACTGCTGAAACACACAACCTTCTAATCTAGGAGTAGTAAAAACACAGGCAAAAATGTATGTCTGTCTGTTTTATAAATTTAGGATTGTGAATGAGTGTAGTAAATGGATGTATAAACGGTTGTATGATTTTCAGAGTTTGAATGAAATGTGTGTGTTAGTTGAATGAGAATGGATGTATTTCAGTGGGAATGAATTGAAAATTACAGGATTTCGATTCAGTATTGCAGGTTTAGAAATGAATTGTATTGTATTGCAGGTTCAGGAAAGAACTGTATTGCAGGTTCACAAATGAACTGTATTCCAGATTCCGGAATGAATTGTATTCCAGGTGCAATTGTAACGCAGGGATTAACGCTTGTCAGCGTTATTTTTTTTTTTAAATAATACAATTTCTTCCAACGATAACAGACGTTACACAAATCTGTTAGTTGCAAAAAACACGTGGCAATCCTAAAAACTGTTACAGATGCGTTTTCCACGAATACAAACGTTGACTAAGCCGTTAAAATTTATCCGTTACACGCCGTAGTCTAACGGGAGCAAAAGTTGTTGGATCCGTTACGGCAGAAGGATAGGTGGCAATCGCTGAACCGTTAGAAAATAGATTCCATCAGTACATTCCGTTACTTTAACAGTTAGGCTATCAGTTACGCAGACGCAACGGTGCTGGCTGTTTCGAAACAGTTACGAAAACTGCCAGCTGGCAAACGGATAAACCGTTACTGCACAAAAAACACCGTTGGATGTAATGTTACAGTTAAAAGTTGTTTATCAGTTACTGCCCACCGTAACGGGTAGAACGTTACAGTAGGTTGCCACGCGGCACGGTATGATGGTATGCCTCATCCGTGACAATAATTACTGCAACAGATGCATATGTTGCTGTAATTATAATTACACCAACGGCAGATCCGTTGCTGAAATTATTGTAACACCAACAATAACGGCATCCCGCCAACGGCCACTCGCCGTTGCTTTTATTTTTTGCAACGGCCCAGGGCCGTTGCTAAAAAGGCAATTTCGTGTAGTGAATGACGGATTAGAGACATGATCTTCATCTTTTCTAGCCACAACTTTCCTCTCAGTATATTTTTCTGGTCGTTGATGCTTCATCTCCCCTTCTTCTGTCTCAAGCTTTCTTTAAATTCTGATGACGCGAAAGCCATTGAGTTCTAAGTCCAAAGCTTCCTCCCAGAAGTCAAAAGATGCTGCCATGGATTCGACTGTGACTGTTCCTTCTCCATTGCAAGCTTTTTCTCGTCCTTCAAGTTCGTCTGGTGATGCTGGAAAAGGTTTCTCCATAGCTGGTGATGGTCTTGTTACTGTAATGGAAGGTAGAGGACCAATTATGAACTGGAGCGTCTTCGTCCTTCTGAAGATGATAGTTATCGCCACTGGAGTCTTGCCAAGATAAAAAAAGTCCTTTGGTTTGACTCTTTTGACGTTTCCTTCTTTGATAGTGATGTTGATGTCTTGACTGAAGATATGATCAGAAACTTTCCTTATGATGAAAATTACCTGCTTATCTCCGTTGGTCAGCTAGCTGCAGGCCTCGTCCTTCCTTTGTGTTAGAGCATGGCTCGGTCAACCTCACTAAGTGTTGGTATGTCAAGCTTAGTTGTCAACTTTAGTGATCAAAACTCGACCGTTAAACAACACACAATTAGGTGAAGTCATGTGAGAGAGTTAGCTTTAGGTTGTGGAAGATTTTGGTAGGATTTAGAATCACTAGTTGAAGAGTTGAAGAAAGACTGAAGATCAAACGAAGACATCCAGCTTCATCATTCAACAGGTTAGTGAATCTAAATAACGCGATTCCATTATCTTTTACACTTGTGCTACAAAAGACATAAACATAACTGTCAGCTTGAGCTTTACGTTATAACTTGATCACTTGTGATCAGTGTGTCTTATGATAACTCCGCTTTACCACTTGTGGTATTAGTGTAGTTATGACGTTCCAATATTGCTTAGAGATTTCTTTTCTTCTCCATCTCTAAGTTAATATAAAGGTTTTTCCTAAAACCTTTTCGAGTTGGATACAATGTGATGTTATCTCGGTAGTACTACGAGATTTGATCCATCACAGTATTGTATCTCTTCTTACCTAGTATGGCTTTGTCGGATTAATTGCATATATTTATATGAGCCAATGTAAGAGAGATTGTGACTCACACTTATGTTGTGTAGACTCGAAATACTGTTGTTTCTGAGATTCGAATATGATGTCGTGGTTTGGCTCTGAACTCTGAAGTTCTGAATCATTCATCTGATTCTGTATATGAACATCTTGTATGCCATATCTCACTTCTGGATTCCGAAACCATATTTGTGTATCTCAACATATGAATTTTCAATGTTTGAACCTCAATATAGGTTTTGGTAAAACTAAACGTTGATTTCAAAACCATAATCTGGTTTTCGCATTCATGAGCTATTGGTCCGAAACTTAAATATTGTGACCAATGAGATATAACAGATTCAAAATTATGTTTGTGTGGCTGACAGTGACTTGAGAATCAAGCCCAATGTGTCTTGACCATGTGAGATCTAAAAGGTCGAAAAGACCCTGGGGTTTCTTAAAGGTTTATGTGAACCGGGAAATATATTCCTGTGCGTCGTTGCTAAAAAGGTGTGATGCTGAAACGGTTCTCGACCACATGGACTCTCAAGTTCGACACCAAACATTTGTAGAGAATTTAATATGTGTTTCTTGTTTCGAAACCTTAAACAAGGTTTTGTTAAACAAAATCCAGATTTCGAAACCAAACTTTAGGTTTCGCTATATGGAAACTTGATTTGGGAACCTTAAATCAATTCCAGTCATATAATGAACTTTAGGTTCCGAAACCTTAATTTGGTTTCTGCCAAAACTGACGTACGTTTCAAAACCTTAATATGGTTGACTCAGAATGCGGAACTTCGAAGTCCAAACTATACATTTTTGATTTGTGCTTCAACGAATTAATGAGTTTGATATTCTCGGTTTGAAGTTTGAATTTGTTCATCTTCAATGTACAACTAAGTGGGATTGAGTCATCATCTGAAAAGTGGTTAGTCGCTCTAGTTAGTGGACACATGATTACGGATCAATACTTGTACGTGATTAAATCTTCGTATGCTTTACTACTTGATCAAATATTCATTTGATTATTCATTTGATGTTTTGATTTGAATTCTTGGATATCATTAACGTGACATCTATATTGGAATCAAGAATTCAGGAGATTTAACATTTTTGCTAGTTACTCGTGGAATCTCGCACCGTACTTCCAGTGGTATATCTATTTGCGTGATTCGGAACGTCTGAACCATTGTGTTCACTTAAGCTTAACACACAAGTCTTTGTCCACGTTTGTTATGATGCGTTTATGCGGAACGTTGAACCACGTTGGACCAGATCCCACTTCCACCTAGGTTCGTCTGGTTAGCCCAGTGATAGGTGCTCAAAACACCTATTAAAAAGTACCTAATTGATACACTTATGTCCGCTAAATCCTCATATATTATTTATTTTACATTGTTTTCTATTTTGCAGGTACTTTGAAGTTTAATAATACAAAATGAAGCAAATTACAACTCAATTCATCACTTGGCAACTCTAGGAGTTGATGGTTTCGGATACAAGGTTCAAAAGTGTTGCAAGACAAGAATTACTGGAGGCGAGCACATCTAGCTCTAAAGGATTTACAGAGGCAGCCAAGGAATATAAAGAATTTAGGAAATTTACTGTGGACAGCCCTTCTTCGTTAAAACATTACTTGGGGCAGCCTGGTTATTCCCAACCACAGCGCAGCGTTAAGGGGCACCTTAAAACATGCCTTAAATCAGGGCCAATTTCACAGGCCCAATTTCTTAAACCGGTCCAATATCTAATTCAGGGACGGGACTGTATAAAAGGAGACTTTTCACGCGAGTTTTTGGACGTACAGGAGTTCTGACTGCGTTTTCAGGCAAGGTTATTGTTCACGCAGAGGAAGGGTTTTTGGCGCGATTCTCGAGGCGCGTAAACAAGGGTTTTTATGCTTTATATTATATTCTTTACATTTTTGATTTGTTTACAATAAAGCCATGTCTAGCTAAATACTTTAATATTAGTTAGGGATGTAGTCGGATATCAAAAACATGCTACTTGATTAATTTTGGAGTTATAATTATTCTTTTCATCATTGTTCTTATTTTACTGTGCGTATGAATGCATGATTGATGTATTGCATTAAGATTGGATGTTAATTAATTTAAGTTGCAAATTAAATTGGTTTATGTTCCTATCTATAACTAGAATTAGGTTTTGAGATACGAAATCGTCGATGAACCTATTCACAAGTAGTACAATATAATTCTGATTGTGGTGATAGCTTTTAGAAATTGTATGTAGAATATGACCTTTGTTGAATGAACTGCTCCTGGTAGTTCATTGCATTGATTAGCCTATTTCACAGATATTAATGCTCTTAGAGAGTTGAACTCAATTACTCGATGTGTTGAGTTATTCTCTACGTAGAATTCACACATTCATCGTTATGGTGTGTGATGACATTAGGAAATTACGGGATATTTTCGCGATGATGTATTCTAGGGCTTTTGATGATGAGAGATTAAATAGAAACTCCAAATATTATTCGCATGTTATGTGATTGAAGATGAACCCTTAACCAATATTCTCATCTCCTGATTATTTTCTACAATTCTTCGCTTTTGTTTTAATTTACTTTTATTGGACAAAAACATCCCCCCTGGTTACTTTATAAATCAATAATAAATAACAACCAATACCTCTCTGTGGATCGAATCTGTTCTTACCACTGTTCTATTTTATATATTGTGAAGGTTAAGAACTAAAGTATATTTGTTGCTGTTTAACAACGTATCAAATTTTGGCGCCGCTGCCGGGAGGCATTGCAGTTGTTAGTTGTTTTGATTTCTTATTTTTTTGATGTATTCTATTCTTGCGAGTCGTCATGTTTCCTTATGGAAATAACATGTACGATGCACAAGACCAGGCACAATATTATAATGGTGATCAATTTTATTTTAATTTTCAATCTTTTTATAACTCCCAACCACCCATGGAATATTATCAGAATCAATCTTTTGGTTTTGATCAATTTCCAAGGGAACCTGTTGGTTATTCTCAGACATATCAACCTTCGGGTGGGTATGTAAGTGAACAACCACAAGGAAGGTGGGACAGTTATACTTCTAATTGGCTCTACTCTAGTTGTATGCAGATTCTAGATGGACTACAGGATGTGCAACGTGAACTAGAACAACTTGAACGTAATAGAGAGAATGTTACACCAACCGAATCTTATTACAGGATACCTGAACCAACTCCTGATCGTATTTATGATCATTCACCCATTCAACGGGAAGAGTTGTGTTCTCGGGATTCTGTTGTGAGTAATGTTGGGAAACGTGTGAACGTAAGAAAACTCTCGAAAAAACTTTATCAGCTGGAAGATGATGGAGCACCAGAAGAAATTGTCGAAGAGATTAGTAGAATCATACATGCAGAACTTCGACAACGTTGTGATGATCCACACTATGTCAATGATTATTCTGATGATGAGGATGATGAAAGAATGATTGAGAATGAAACTGAATTGAAAGATAACGCTGAGGAACCAATCGAGATTTCCATGGACCATGATGAAGTTAAAGCTGAGATTTCAGTTGAGGCAGAAACTGATGAAGAGTGGTTTTTGAAAAGTTTGGTTGAGGATCACGATACACTTGAGGTAAATAGTTCATTAGATTTTTTTCAAAACAGTGGGGATCTCGTTCTACAAGAAATTGTGAAAGGTTTGTCTAATCCTTTACATAATTCTATTTCTTATGATCCTGCTCCCCTAGTTGAAGTAGTTTCTCAAAGAGTTGTTTCCTCAACTTTTAAGAAAAAACCTCACCTAGGATTGGATAATTGTGCTTCTATTGTTCTTATGGATTATTTTGCTTCAAAGTATACACCATTACACATGTTCGATTATAGCATGAGTTTGTGACAAATCAGGTCAGGTTTTGGGCAAGATGAAGTAGGGTTCAGTGCTGCTGGATGGTTGTGAATTGTGTGGGTTATGTTTGTGATAAATGCTTTACAGGGAAGGAAATAAGAGAACTTAGAAATCAGAAGAGAAGTTCATTCATGTATCACCAGTTTAACGCACACTATGTGCTTGTAGGAAGGTCTAAACTGCCGCTGACCTTGTTTGTGGAATTTCCGGTTGCTGTGGAGTTTGATGACTGGAAATCTGGGACTTACAGAGGGGGTATTGGTACTAATTGACAGTGAGTTACAGCTCGGAATGGTGATGATTTTGGGAAGGCATATTTCAGGCTAGGTTCATGGAATCGTGGTGGTGGTTCTTCAAGAGTTTGAGTTAAAGGCAGTGATGATTTCTGGGCAATGCTGGATTGTTTGTGTGCAGTGGCAGGAACTGGCTCACTATTTCGGCAATGGTTGAGGTCAGTTGAGGCCAAAGAGATTAGAGAATTTTGAAGAGTTGTTGCTGCTGTCGGAGGTTGTTGTTGCGGTTTGTGATGAAGTGAAACTTGGATTGACCTTGGAGGATGTTGGTTAGAAGGCTAGGACATGGAGTTCAGAGAAATATATGGGGCAAGCTGCATATAGCTGGTCAAAAGCAATGACGAATAAGATGAAGCTGATGTCGGGTCTGAAGCAATCGAACTCAATGCGTTGGAACTGATTGGAATACAGGGTTGTCTGTGAATATGATGTGCAAGAAAGTGCTGTTGTAATGCTGCTGATGCGCGATGTTGGTGTTGTGTATGTGGGTTTTGGTTGTATCTGGAGCTACAAGATGCTGTGGTGGTGGTGGCTAATGTGTGAGGAAAAATGAAGAATGACAATGAATGGAAGTGCAAGGTTGAAGTGAAGAGAGGCCTAGTTCTGTAATGGCTATAGAGGGTGCAGGTGGAGCGGTTACTATGGGTTGCTGTGAGATTATATACTTACAGATAGGCACAAGAAGAGAGTGAAGTGTGGCTGCAGTTATGGTTGATTTTGATCCTGACTTCTAGGCAAGTGTGGGGGTGCTGTGCCTGTTGTAGAGAGTGTGAAATGGGGCTTGCAACAATGGAATATGAAGTCTTGGTGTTGTGCCTGTTTTGAATGGGTACTGAGTATGAAGTCTTGGTGGCTCATAGTGAACTGACAGCTGATGATGCAGCTGGGCCACGCTTGTGACTGACATGAGATATGCACTGATGGGCTTGGAGAATGAAGCAGTTGAGCTGGGCTTAAAAATGAGTTAGAGGATGAGTTGAGTTATATGTTTCATTAAAAAAAAAAAAAGTGAGAGGGGTTAAAAAAAAAAAAAAATCCAACTACACATAAAAGAGTGAGGTGTGTAAAAAAAAAACACATATTCAAAAGTATGGGGGAGTTTGATAGGTGCTCAAAACACCTATTCAAAAGTACCTAATTGATACACTTATTATGTCCGCTAAATCCTCATATATTCTTTATTTTACATTGTTTTCTGTTTTGCAGGTACTTTGAAGTTTAATCATACAAAATGAAGCAAATTACAACTCAATTCATCACTTGGCAACTCTAGGAGTTGATGGTTTCGGATACAAGGTTCAAAAGTGTTGCAAGACAAGAATTACTGGAGGCGAGCACATCTAGCTCTAAAGGATTTACAGAGGCAGCCAAGGAATATAAAGAATTTAGGAAATTTACTGTGGACAGCCCTTCTTCGTTAAAACATTACTTGGGGCAGCCTGGTTATTCTCAACCTCAGCGCAGCGTTAAGGGGCACCTTAAAACAGGCCTTAAAACAGGGCCAATTTCTTAAACCGGTCCAATATCTAATTCAGGGACGGGACTGTATAAAAGGAGACTTTTCACGCGAGTTTTTGGACGCACAGGAGTTCAGACTGCGTTTTCACGCAAGGTTACTCTTCACGGAAGGGTTTTTGGCGCGATTCTCGAGGCGCCGTAAAAAGGGTTTTTATGCTTTATATTATTTTCTTTAGATTTTTGATTTGTTTACAATAAAGCTATGTCTAGCTAAATACTGTAATATTGGTTAGGGATGTAGTCAGATATCAAAAACATGCTACTTGATTAATTTTGGAGTTATAATTATTCTTTTCATCATTGTTCTTATTTTACTGTGCGTATGAATGCATGATTGATGTATTGCATTAAGATTGGATGTTAATTAATTTAAGTTGCAAATTAAATTGGTTTATGTTCATATCTATAACTAGAATTAGGTTTTGAGATACAAAATCGTCGATATAAGGTTAAATTGGTTTATGTTCATATCTATAACTAGAATTAAATTGGTTTATGTTCATATCACAAGTAGTACAATATAATTCTGATTGCGGTGATAGCTTTTAGGAATTGTATGTAGAATATGACCTTTGTTGAATGAACTGCTCCTGGTAGTTCATTGCATTGATTAGCCTATTTCACAGATATTAATGCTCTTAGAGAGTTGAACTCAATTACTCGATGTGTTGAGTTATTCTCTACGTAGAATTCACACATTCATCGTTATGGTGTGTGATGACATTAGGAAATTACGAAATATTTTCGCGATGATGTATTCTAGGGCTTTTGATGATGAGAGATTAAATAGAAACTTCAAATATTATTCATAGTGCATGTTATGTGATTGAAGATGAACCCTTAACCAATATTCGCATCTCCTAATTATTTTCTACAATTCTTCGCTTTAGTTTTAATTTACTTTTATTGCACAAAAACATCCCCCCTGGTTACTTTAGAAATCAATAATAAATAACAACCAATACCTCTCTGTGGATCGAATCTGTTCTTACCAATGTTCTATTTTATATATTATGAAGGTTAAGAACTAAAGTATATTTGTTGCTGTTTGACAACGCATCACCCAGCAATACCAAGGAAGTAATGTCGACATTATAAAGCTGGTGACGACATTTTGAAGTAATAATATCTAAGGAGATTTTCAAAACTAAGGACACGTTTTCGAATTGAGATCTTTCCCAGGGATCATATTTGGTAAGCACCATATTTCGAATTAAAAAGAAATATCCAATTATACCTTAAGATATTATTTGCTTTGATTGCTCTTGGCTAAACATGTTTCGAAAATATATTTTCTTTATGGAATATATTTTTCTTAAATGTAAAATGCTAGAGCATTAGTTCTCATTAAATGCTATGAGACTAAATGTGGAATTTCGGAACTATTATGTAAATGTGCTTTGTGGAATTTCCAAAATTAACTTTGCCTCATTTCAAAGCTAAAACCTTAGTCAATATAAATAGGAGTGGTATCTCTCCTGAAAGCTTTAATCCCCTTGGCCAAGCTCTTCTTCGGAATTGTAAGCTTGTGTTGCCGCTTTTCTTTTCAGTTACCTTTGAACTTTTTCTCTCGGTCTAGAATTGCGTGAAAGTCTTCTCTCGAGATCGAGAAGCCTAGAAGTACCTCTTATGGGAAACTAGTTTATGTTTACTAGTCTTCTTTGTATTGTACTTGTGTTATGTTCTATCACGTCTATCAAACCTAACGATCTTGTTTATTCTAAGGTCCTTCTCTTATGATATAAGGCCAATCAAGATCGTTGTGATTAGAACATACTCTTTATTTATTAACCCGGATTTGTCAGCAAACCGTTTTTGGTTTGTGTGCCTAAACTATAGATATTGAGTGGAATCAAGATCGTTGTTATTGGATTTGTTATTTGCAGGTACATCGTTCTTCACGGTCATATCATTTCGTACTTGCTACAGCTATCTGCTTGATTCCAACTGGGACGACAAGGTTTCTCTTTCGGGAGTTTAGGTTTTGAAAGATTGATCGATATCTCGAGGTGTTTATTGCCTAAGTAAACTCAATATCCTCGCTCTTGGTGTGAAAAGACTTCGGTGAAATATATGTTAATTACCAAGGATATCATCTAGCGATTTGACCTGCTGCTATTTGGTTGTTGTCCATAAGGTTGTAATCGTTCGATATGAGGCCGGGTAGTGATAGTCCTCGCGATGGGATGTGAGGCAACTCTTGCGTAAGACAGTAACAAGCGTTTGTTTACGTAGGGGAGTACATGTGCGTGACCACCTTGCTGTGGTTGGAGGCGTAGGAATACTGAGGGGAAATCTTTGTGACTAATAGTCGTATTAGGGTCATATTGTCTGCACCAGCTAGTCTGAAGTCTGAGAGTAGGTGTGTTGGCGGCTTAATTCTTAATAGTTTCAAACTGGACGAGGTCCCGGGGTTTTTCTACGAGTTTGTAGTTTCCTCGTTAACAAAAATCTTGTGCGTGTGATTTCTTGTTTTTGTATACTGTTTCGTTATTTACTAAAAGCAATAATCTATATACTTTGTTCCGCAAAAGAAAGGAATTGGTGGTGTACTCAGTACCCTCGTCTTTTCACTTTGTACGACCCTGTTGATACCTTCTTTATTGATGTTCTCTCTGGTCGAGACAATCCTTCCTTATGTCAGCAGCTTCGTGGTATACAACAGTACACTGATAACTTTTTTCGCGTTCTGTACGAGTGCTGGCTTCGTAGTGGTGGTCGTACTCGCATGAGATGTTATGACCCCTTCTCTTTAACAATGGTTCGTCAAGAAGATTATACTCCTTAGAACTTCAACCTGACCTGGGGGGATTCCATTCAAAGTTCTAATGTGGTGCCGTGGTCTGTTGGCCCACGCCGATTTGCCCCTTTCTACCAAGCAAATCCGTGATAAAGTTCCTCTTCTGTTGAATGACTGTGATGACCCTAACTTGTCTGTCATCCCCGAGAAAGTCAGTCTTCCTTTTCCTAATGATCAGAGGCTTCGTCTTAGCCGTGATCATCGGTGGATGCGTACTCCTCTTCGTGTTACTGGTCCGTGGGTTGCTGGTTTTAGGAAATCTATCGTATTTTCATTGCTTGGCGCTTTAATCATACTCCTTCGCGGGTATGTATTTCTGATTTTATTCTTCAGTCTGTTCCCATCTCTTCTTCCAACATTGTTTTTCTTCTGACTACTCAGTCCTTGAGAGCTAGCGTTCCTTCACTTGTTATGAGTGATAACACCCGTACTCGGAAAAGGAAAGTTGGTGCTGCGCTAGCAAAAGATGTTAGTAACAAATCAATTGGTGCTACTTCGATGTCAAAGGTACGGGTAATTGATGTTTTCCTTTATATCTGTAATTGTCCCCCTTTGGCCGTGCCTTTGACAAATAATTTTTTGAAATGCAGCCGGTTACGAAAAAGAAAAAGAAATCTGGAGCAAAAACTTCCAGCGGAGTTGGTGCACCCGAAGAGTCGTTTGCTTCCAGGGTGAGTGCGGGCGCCGAAGATGGTTCTGAAGATGTTTCCTCCGGCCACCGTAGTGATGATGGTATTGTCACCGAGAGTTGTTTACCTGCCCCTGCGGTCCCCATTGTTCAAGCTTCGATGGTTGTAGACATTACTGATGATGCTGACATGTAGGACAGCCAATACCCTGAGTTTTCTTCTACCAATGAAACACAAGTTAACTTAAAAGGTGCTGCCGAACTTTTATCTTGTTCCGCCGAGGTTTACGTTCCTTCTTCGTCTGGTCTTCTTGAGTCGGTGGTGAGATCTTCCACCCAAATCTCCCCCTTGTCTTTTGCTGTTGTGAATCATGTGGACTGGTCTTCGTACTTTTTGAAAGATCCTGACCCCCCTTTGGATTCACAAGTATCTGTTTTTAATGATAGAGTGTTAGAAATGCGTTCTGAACTTAACACTGTTACGTTGCTGATGGACGAGTATCGACGTGTCGCTGAAGAATCGAGAGCTCGAGAAAAGACCATGGCCGCCGAGAATGCTCTCTTGAAATCCCAGGGGGTAAGTCTGACCTATGCTCGTTCTGCTGCGATAATTGTTAACGGAGCCTTTACCGAAGCCTAGTGCCATTTCCCTGGTATCGCTTTCCCGAGGATGGATGTCCCTTAGTTGTCATTTCTTATGGAAGAAATTATTCGGAATTCCCTGCTTCCACCTGTATTTTGACCTGTTGGGTGAATTCCTGGCCATTTCTTGCCTTGTCAGTTTGTTATCTTCTTTTTATTCTGTTGATGTAACTTTTTGTACTCGGATATATCCGTATGGTAACTTTGTTGATCATGAGATCTTCTCCTTAGTGTCTACTTTTTCAGGCATTTCAACCTTCTTGGGTTAAGCATTATCTTTCAACCATCCCTGGCCAGGGGATGATTTAGGACATTAACCCAGAAAAAAAAAAATCCCGCTAGAGGCGACGTTTGAGTATCTCTATCATCAGGATTCTTACATTTCGCCTCATACATATTAATGAGGATCCTAGAGATGACCTGTGATCAGCAGGTATGCTTATGTCATGGCAATTGTTCTGTTGCGCTTGGGCTGCTGGCAATTGTTCTGTTGCGCTTACATCGCTGTTGCTTTGCTATTTGTCACTTTCCAAGAAAAACAATTTATTAATACGCTATATCGCGCCGTCCTTCGTGAAATAGTAACATAAGATAGAAAATTAACTTTGAAATAGTAAATCTTACTTCTTCGGTCCCCTAGGAGTAGTACTTTTTAATATATCGTGCATTCCATGGGTGTTGCAAAGTGCCTCCTTGCATGTTTTTGAGATAGTACGAACCCTTCCCTGCAACATCTTCGATAACATATGGTCCTTCCCATACGGGGGCTAGTTTGCCCCACTCCGTCTTTTTATGGTATGGTGGTATCTGTCTCATTACGAATTCTCCCACCTTAAAGTTTCAAAGAACTACCTTTCTGTTGTATTCTTTGGCGATCCTTCGCTGATAGTTCTCCATTCGTTGGAGTACGGTCTCCCTTCTTCCTCTAGATCATCTAATTTCTCGTAAATGAGATCTGTAGTTAGGTTCTTTTCCCATGCCTCCGTCTTCGTAGTTGGGATGATAACTTCGGTAGGTATTACAGCTTCGGTTCCGTACGTTAGCATAAAAGGTGTTTCTCCCGTAGCTTCTTTTCGAGTTGTTCGGTAGGCCCATAACACATTCTGTAATTGTTCACACCATTTCCTCTTGTAATTGTCAAGTTTCTTCTTTAGGATCAGAGCTATGGTTTTGTTTGTGGACTCCACATGTCCGTTACTTTGTGGGTACGTAGGTGTTGATTTGATCTTCTGAATCTTGTAAGCGTTAAACAACATGTCGATGTTCTTTCCGCTGAGTTGAGCTCTGTTATCTGACACAATGGCCGTCGGGATCCCGAACCTTCAAATGATATATTCGAACAGAAACTTGAATACATCACGATCTCTAATGTGAGCGAGGGGTGCGGCCTCTACCCACTTGGTGAAGTAGTCAGTGACGACTATTAAAAATCTTCGGTTGCCAGACCCTGCTACTAGTGGTCCCACTATGTCGACTCCCTACTTTGCGAATGACTAGGGGCTTAATACCGCGTTTAATTCCATTGATGGTGCTTTGAATTTCCTTGCAAAATGTTGGCAAGCAATACATCATCTTGCCATTTCCAATGCGTCTCTGTTCATGCTTGGCCAGTACTACCCTTGCAATCGAGCTTTCTGCGCCAAAGATCTCATGCCGCTGTGGTTGCCCGCATCTCTGTAGTGTATGTCTTTCAAGATGTACAATCCTTCTTCTTTTGTGATGCATCTTAGCAATGGCCCTAAGAATGTAGCTTTATAGAGAATACCTTCGCGGAGATGATACAGTGCCACCCTCGAGATGACCTTCTTTGTGTATTTGGGATCTTCAGGCAGTATTTCGTCACTTAAGTATCGGTGAAGCGGTACTCTCCAATCGTCCTCTATCTCGTTTCCTTCTGTATTTGGTGGGCTGGATACTCCTTACACATCCATTGTTTCTTCTGTTGTGGCCTACGTATTCACCGATGGTTCATAAACTCTCCCCACCTTGATGGATGTGACCTTAGGATCTCGTAGCATAGATGCTATATATGTCAATGCGTCTGCATGTATGTTATCCTTCCTTGTTATGTGCATGTACGTTACCTTCTCAATCTTCGCTGTGAGCTCTTGCGCTAGCTTTATATATGCAGTTAGGCATAAATCCAGAGTTTGATATTGGAGTTCGATTTGCCGGATGATGAGTTGTGAGTCGCTTGTTATTCTGATGTCTGTGATACATAACTCGATTATCAACCGTAGTGCATGGATCACTGCTTCGTACTCCACGATGTTATTCGTGTATTCTGCGAATTCTAATCAGAATGCATGTAGGATCTTGTCTCCGGTCGGGGCTGTTATTACAATTCCTATCCCTGCGCCCTCTTTGTTGGAAGATCCATCTACGAACACTTCCCACCTGCGCGAGTTGACTGGTTCGAGCAAATCATCAGGATCTTCTTTATCTTCTTCGGCTCCAGGTATGTCGTCTATCTCTTCTTCGTCTTTAAGGGGTAAATCCGCCGAGAAATCTGCTAGTACTTGTGACTTTTCCGCAGTTCGAGGTTC
>JAJJMA010326468.1:0-14470 GCA_023529015.1 Papaver nudicaule
TTATGAAGGCACCCCTAATAAAATTACCAGCGCACATCTGGGGTGCCTACATACAGAACAAGGGTCCAAGTAACTTAGATCGACTAGTGGTGTATAAACTTTTTCTCTTTGACCTAAATCGACTAATCTAAACCCTCACAAAATATACAGCGAAAATGGAATCGTCTGAATCAAAATTTCTGCCGCTTGATAGAAGAAAAATTTTCAATCATTTATTCATCTGTTCAATAGATTATCAGTGTAAGTCTCGAAAGATTAAGAAACTTGATGAGAAGGACCGGAAACGATGGAGAGAACCACCAAGACAATCTAATGGTAACCAATAACCTCTGTTGCTGTTGTTTTTCAGTTAGGTTTAGCTATTGCTTACTTAAAATCTCATGTTGCAGGAAAGCAAATGGAAAAAGACAGCCAGATCTGGTGGATTAGCTTAGGAGTCCCGGTCAAGCAGTTGGAAGAACTCGTATGGACCTGCCAATCCCGAATGTCAAGGTAAAATTGCTACTTCTTTTCTCTTAGTTTGAAAAAATGGTGCGGTATCTTTATCTTTGTGTACCTAAGTTTCTTCATGCATCTGAGGACTGTTTCATACCTTCGTTGGTCTGATTTGGTATATGAATGTTGATACTGTTGTCTGCGTAACCTCTAAAAAGAGGCTCGAACCCCCATGCACAATTGTGTGCACTGAGTTGAGAAGGGAAGCTGAGAGGCTTAAGGCTGTTTACTATGGATGTGAGAGAAATCATCCCAACAGTGTTTTTTCACAGCCCCTCCCGGACGCCTGTTTACTATGGAGGAACCCTTAAAGCGAGGGAAGCTTCCTCGCTCAGCGAGGAAAGCTATATCGCTTCACCTGAGCGAGGGAAGCTATCTCGCTTGACCGGTCAAAACCAATCAAAGCGATATAGCTTCTCCAGAAAACCCAAATTAAAACCCTCGTTTTCTCCTCCTCTTCTTCTATCTTCTTCTTCTTTCTTCCTCCTCCATTTTTACCTGACCTCTGCTAGACTTCGAAAAATTGAGAAAAATATTAGGTTTTTTTTTAAATTGAAGGAACGGGTACGTCCGAAAAAGTTTGGTGATTAAAAGGGAGGTTCTAGAATTTGATTTCATCCGTAAAAATGGCAGCGGTATGTTCTTAATTTTTGGATGAAATTTTTGGTTTTTTTACATGAATCTGATCTATAATTACAAATATAATTGTTTGGGGTTTTATGGAATGATTTGTGTGATGATAAATGTCCAATAATTTGAGTTTTATCGAAATTAAATTTTGCTGTGATGTGATAATAGGAGATTTTTCTTAGGCGATAGAGGATGTATCGCTAGAAATGTAATTGGTTGTAGTATTCTTTTATGTTGAATGTATTATTATGTTGAATGTGATGATATACGGTTTAGGTTGAATTTGAATAATTTGTTCCTAGGCATTAGGAGTTGGCTCGCTAGAGATGTGGAAATTGGTTGTAGTATTCTTGCGGCTTATGTTGAATGTGTTTGCATGTGTGTTTGTTGGCTTTGCGGCATATGTTGAATGTGTTACAACATGTCGATTGTTTTTATTAATTGTGTATTCGTATATTTTAGGGAATGTATCTCGGGGATCCGTTATCGTTCAAAGGCATGAATCATCGATGTAGTGATGACATGACCGAAGTTCGTTCTCCCCAATTTAAAACCAATTGGACCCAACTTTCTGAGTTATACAACATAGTCACTAAAGATAACGACAGAGCGCAACATATATTAGACAATTGTGGGTTTTCGGCTATGTTCCATGTCAAGCTATTGAATGCTGACAATCAGACGTCAGAGGCTATAATGGAGCGGTGGTTTAAGAAAACCAAGACTTTCCATTTTCCTGAATTCGAAATTGGTCTTACTCCACTAGATTTTGTAAGGATCACAGGGATACCAATAGAAGGAGGTAGGGTAAGACCAAAATGCAAAACTGTAAGCAAAGCAGACAGGGTTTTGTATGATGAGCAGTGGTTTTCGGGCGCCAAGGCTTGGCGTGATGAACTTGAGCAACGTCAGATCGCGGCTTTGCGGGCGAACCCGGATTTGGTGGTTAAACCGGTGCCAGCATGGGGAACCACAAAAAGTGATGTGATTAGTGGGCATATAGTTCGTTACATAGAAGGGCGAGAAGACATGGATAACAATCCAATCGCTGACGAGTTAACCAGAATGTTTTTATTCTGGTGCATTGGTAAATGGTTGGTCGGAGACACAACTACAAGGCTAAAGAAAGGGTGGCTATGCTGTTTGGAAGACTTGGATAATGTTGGCAACTACGACTGGGGGTGGGCTGCATTGGGAAATTTGTATGAACAACTAGATAAGTGGAGTAGCAGAGTGTCTAATGACATGGGAGGTATGTGGATGATACTCGAGTACTGGTACTACTTCTACTTTCGCAACTGCCAGCCCTTACCTAAACGCTCTGCGAATTTGGCACCCGAGTTGGCAAGGCGTGCGCCATTACCCGCCCTTGCATTGTTTGACAAAACAAACATTGACCCGACCGAACAAGTGGCGCTAGATAGGCATAGTCTTTATATCACTAGACAGAATATCGATTCTCGAACCGCCAGCACCGTAGAATGGCAACCGTGGATTATGGACGCTCACTGCGGGGACCCTATGGTAGTAGAGGCCAGAAGGGTGTCAGGTTATTTATCCTATCATTTGAATTCCATGATTGTTGTTTGGTTTTTTTCTGGATACTCATCTTACACTCCCTACCTTATTTTTTTCCAGGTTTAAGAATTCAGTTTCAAAACAGTCATTACCTCCCTGAACGGTGTTGGCGGCAGCTGACGGGTGACATAGTTATGCCTACTGACCTCCCAAATGAGGACTCCCCGATTCAGGACGGCGAGGAAGTGATTGCGTTGTCCCATTATGTGCCTGTCCCTCCCGATCATTACCTCAGGTGGTGGACAAGCAAAAGCGTCGGAAGGTATTTGCCTTTGGTTCAGCATGCGAGGAACAAGGATGAGTTTGGTGTTGCCAACAGAGGCAGAGCCGGCATGCTTTACGGGACTCAGCCTGACCTCTACTGTCGCTCCAGTCAGTACACGCCCCAACCTGAGGTATACCGTGACCTACCTGAATTTTTTGATACTTTTCACGTATACAGAAATGGCAGAGACATCACGATACCTCTCGGCTGCATTGAACCAATCCCTTATGATCCCACTGAAATCAACAGATCACCGATAATTTTTTTTAAAACAAGCATTGGTGATATTTAAAATATTTTGAAGTTACCTTTATTTTGTTGTGACGTAAAATCTTTTAATGGGTTTTTTTAGGACGAATTGCTTAGCCACATTTTTAAGCAACAAGCGTATATCAACTCAATGAGGGCAACTATGTATGATGTGACAAAAGGTTGGGAGTTGGGGAGTAGCTCTTCAAACTCCGATTTTGAACGCAGCAACCCCGACACATCTCCAAACATCCAAACACAACCCTCTCAGGTGCCTAACACAGGGAACCTTTTTGGACTGACACTCGGAATGGACACGGGTGCATGGCCGCATACAACGTATGGTGGGGGCGCATCCTCGAGTTCACAAGGTGCGTATGCAAATTCCAACATGGACGTGGATCTTAACCAGTCAAGCCATCCAATGGAACAACAGTGGGTGTAGAAGACATGGATACAACCGTGCAGGATACTCAATCTTTTCTTCCTCGGTCGTGGCGAAGTTAGAGGATTAAACTTTAACATGTCTGTAAATAGTTGTAGTGTGTTTCTGGATGTTTAAAAGATAAGTGTCACTTTTTAAATATTTAATTGTCTTTAACTATGGAAGAGTACTTTTTTTTTGATTCGTTATTGGGGTGAGTTGTCAATCAATGTTCTACTAGTCTATCATCAAAAAGATTCTCAAACTTTTGAGTATGGGGTAGTAAAGAAGACGAGTTGTCTATCAATGTTACTGTGATTTCCTTTAGATTCAAAATGGAAATGATGAAAGGAGTTGTCACTTGGATACATTGAATCGCGAAAAGAAGATTCCCCCTAAAAGAGGACAGGGGGATAAGTTAAAAAAACAAGTTGTTTTTCATTCAAAAAGAGAAAACTACGATATGTGAATAACTGTCAAGTGCCCCTAGATTTTATTATAAATATGATGTTTTCTTCTACATTTTACGATTCACTTTCATCCATCCCTTTCTCATCCAGTACCAATAATCCACTCTCCTCCATCCCTTTCTCAGGTATCTCTCAACATGTTAAGTATTTCAACCTTTGTTTATAATGAAATCAATGTTTCATATTTAGAATGATAAATAACGTGTTATGTTTGTTTCATTTTTAAGCTTTATCATTCGGGTTCATACATAATGTTTATTCCTTGTCTAACTTAATCAACGTTGTTTCATAAATTAGGCTACAATGAATTATTTCAAGAAAATTATGAGTTTCAAGACGGGCGCCAGGGTTGTTGAGGATGATGGTGACAGCACCCGCAACAACGTTGTAAGGTACCAACAGTTTATGCAACACCAACATGAACTTCGACAGCCACTTCCAAAGGATGTTTTGGGGAGACAAAAAACCTTCCGACTAAGGATAGAAGCAGACGCGAGGATGATGCACGAATACTTCGACAGTGACTGTGTATATGGCCCTGAAAAATTTCACTGTCGGTTTGGCATGTATCGTCCCCTTTTTTCTTCGTATTTTGAGTGGAGTTTGTGAGGTGGAACCCAAGTTCCTACAAAGGACAGATGCGGCCGGTATTCAGGGACACACACCACACATGAAAATGATCGCAGCAATGAAGATGTTGTGCAAGGGTTGTTCTGCGATGATAGTAAGGAAATCCGAAATACCACTACAAAACAAACAAGATTCGTGCTCAACCCCATCCACCAGATTGAAGAAAAAGTTGTTAATCCAACGACTCAGATTAAAGCGATGGACACTATATCGCTTGAGCGATATAGACTATATCGCCCAGCGAGATACTCTTTCTCGCTTTCAATCCGAGCCAATGAAAAACAAATTTCCAACGGATCTATCATCATCCAGCGGCTATGGGCTTCTGGAATACAACGGCTAAATATTCAGATTTTTGGCTATAAATAGAGAGTTATAGAACAATCAAAACACACCACAACTATCGTTCTTCAATATACTTCTACTGTCAATTTTTGCAACCATGGTTAACTTCACCAAGAGGGAAGATGCAACATTAGCCAAAGCATACGTCTCCATTACCCAGGATGGTATCGTTGGAATTAATCAAGATGGTTCGACATTTTGGGCACGAATTGAGGCTGAGTACCTTCGGCAACAACCAAGTAATAATAAGCGTACAAGACACTCTCTCCAAAATCGAATTTGTCTGGTTAGGAAAGAGGTGAAGCTGTATGTGTGTTGTGTTGCGAGGCATCTCAGGAACATGAATAGTGGGTGGTGTGAGGCTGACTGCGTAAGTGTAATTGTTTATGCTTCATTTCACATTTAACCGTAGGTACTACATAATCTCTAATAAATTTTTATCTTGTCGTTTCAGTACAAAGCCGGTTTGGGAGACTACGAGGTCGGACCACCCAAAAGAACCTGGAAACATGAGGAAGTTTCAAATTTGGAGGGGGGCAGGCATCGAGAATATGGACTCGGAAACCTGTAATGAGAACAGGGATGATGGATCTCAGAATACCGCCTCTGTTGCTTCTGCTTCTCAACCAATGGAGCTTGATGAAGATGAGAATCCAACACAAGGACTCACGCAGAATGGAGAACGGGGTAGGTTCTACGAACCAGACTTGCCCAGAGAACACAGAGGTCGTGATGCCCTAAAGCGTGATAGAGACTTAGCTAGAGCTGAGTCTAGTGGAATCTCTACGCTAAATGACCTCAACCGAGATGACAATTCCTTCAAAAGGGCACAAGGCGAAAGAGACTCGTCTATATTCCGTGAGTACGTGGATATCAAACAAATGAAATCCGACATGGAAATTTTAGAGGTCGACACGGATCAGATGCCAAGTTGGAAAGCGGAGTTCTACATCAAGGCTAAAAACAAGGTTCTCCGCCGCCATGATTGCGGGACAATAGACTGAATGTTTTCCATGATATCAGGGATTGCTTAACTACCACTTTTAAGATTTATGTACCTGTATTTCCCTTCCTGTTTTTTTTTTTAATATTAAGTAGTATTGTTTTTTTTCTCTTTCGTAGATTACCCTTCAACCAATGTAGCCGCTTATGTTATGTAATAAAAAACAAGTGTTTCCACAAACAAACTCTCCCTAATGTACATAATTCGCCAGTAAATTGCGAGTGCGTCTCAAGCCTGTACAGGGTTGTATACAGGAAAAATCTGAGTGGGTAAATGTTATTCAGGAGGCCGGAAACGCGAGTGTAAGCGGGGTGTAACCATCTAGCTACGACAAAGCCAGCCGGTGTAAAGGGGGTGTAAATAAAAAAGCTCAAACTGAAAGCGAGGAAAGCTATCTCGCTTTCAGTTTGAGCGAGGAAAGCTATCTCGCTAAAGTGCAAGCGAGGAAAGCTTCCTCGCTTTTTGAGCGATACTCGCTTCCTCGCTTTCTTCCCAGTTCCGGGAGGGGCACTGCGCTTTCGCAGTGGGTGTGAGGGAAGAGGAGAGAGAGTGGGGAAAAGGCGACGGAAATCTGTCGCTTTCATCCCTACAAATCCTCCATAGTAAACAGCCTAAGGCGGAGTTGTCTATCGTGCATCAACAGTTGGTTGAGACAAAACAGAAGTTAGTCAAGAACAAATTGGCAAACCAATCCTTAATCAAACTACTCGTACAGATCTCTGAAAAGGAGAGGAAAGCTGCAAGAGCAGACGCTAATCGGCGCTGCTTGAAATATGGGACTCCATTAGTCATGTGAGCCACCCTTTTTCTTTGTTACTTTTTCTGGATACCTGATTATTTTGTTGTGTATGAGCCATCCATTTGTTAGTTATTTTTCTTTGTTACTTTCCTTCCCATACAGGGAGGGTCACAATATTAAGGAAATCTGGAATGAGGGCCCAAGGTTAAAAGAGATTAAATAATCGTTTAGAAAGAACAGTGAACTAATCAAAGTGTTGGAAAAAGCACCTCTTAAAGATATCATTTGGTTGGCTCGTTACAGAAATACTGATCATGTGAGATACACTTCTGAAGCACAAACTTATAGAGTATATTATTAATTTCTATTGTCTTTTATAGTCCCAATGTCCTAACACATGCTTTAGGAAAATACGAGGTTACTGAGATTGTTTGATAAGTATGAGAAAAAAAAGGTGCAGCTGATTATGGATTTGAAGCGCATTCAAGATGAAGACAATTCTGTTTTTAATAACATCAGAATCTTAGCACACATGCACCAAGATGGTTTTATCATCCTAAACCTTCTTGGCAAAGGAGGGTTTGGGGAAGTATACAAGGTATGCTTACTGTTTCGCCTTTGAAGTTCGCCTTGGAACAATGGTTTCTTAAACACTCTAAGGAGATCCTGAAAATAGTAGTTGTCCCTTTGCCTTACCCATGATCCAATTGATTTTTTAAACACTCTCAAGGAGATCGTAAGACAAAAACACTCCTAGGAGATCCCAAGCTATAAACTCAATTGGGTCATGTGCAAGGTAAAGGAACAACTGTCCACTATTTTACAATGAGATGATATGCCTGCTCAGAAGGTTGATCAAGTGATCAAGAATGCCAAGGTATATAGTAAAACATTTTTACTTATTTTTTGTTAATTTGAAAAAAATGGTGCTTTGGAATGATCAATTGATAAGTTCCTGCTGTAGGTAAATACTGGAAATGTTAAAGAGTGTACTTCTCAGGGAAAGTTCCTGTACAAGTAATTAGTAAGTTATGGAGTTGGTGGGCTTTTAATGTTCCAAAATGATCACATCCATTCATACATGACGGAGATGCCCAAGCAAAAGTATTTGGGGTGGTGGATCCGGATCCGGATCCCCATCATTTTAGATTTTTTAGTGCTTCTAGTTTTAAGCAGGCAAGGTAAAAGTATTAGTCTTTTTGTGAAAGAAATATGTGTAAAACCATACTGTATTCTATCCATTAAATCATGAGATTTTATTGCCACTGCACAAGGAATTTTTTTTACCACCAGAAAATATCCAATTTAACACTGTGAATCTTCAGACCATTTTTAAACTGTGAATCTTGAGACCCTTTTTTTGGTGTTTATATTATACAGTTAATAATTTTTCTTTGAGAAAACGGCAACAGTGTCCTACTGTAGCACGGAAATCCGTTAAGTATTCAACTGTTTCCAAAATATAACTCCATGTCTGTTCCGAGTTGCCTAGTTGAATCGGCGAGTCGACTCGTCTTTTAGAGTTAACAACACAGGTTAGTTCGTGAGTTAGGTTCGGGTTTTAAGAAATGGGTTGTTTGTAACCCGATCGTAGCATAGTGTAGTACAAAATTAATCCTGCCTTTCATTATATTGTAGCACAAAATTAACATAGAATTTAAACCTGCACAGTGTAGTCTCAAATTAATTGTGTATGTAAAATCTCACTACTTTATATATAAAATGATCTCAGCACATTGTAGCACAAAATTAATCCTGCCTTTCAGCACATTGTAACACAAAATTAACATTGCATTTCATCACAGTGTAATACCAAATTAATTGGGTATGTAAAATCTCACTACTTTAGATATAAAATGATCTCTTCCGCAGCATCTTAACCAATTCGGTCAACTTCCGACCATTGAAGCCTCATCATACATAAACCACATGAAACCTGCAGCACCAAATGAAACACAAAAGAAAAGAAAATATGAAACACAAAAGAAAAGAAAGAAGAGTCCCAAAATTTCAATAATAAACCTACCTTTCAGCACATTATAGTACAAAATAAACCCTACCTTCCATCAAATCGTAGCACAAAATTAACAGTGCCTTTCATACTCACAAGCACATTATAGTACAAAATAAACCCTACCTTCCATCAAATCGTAGCACAAAATTAACAGTGCCTTTCATACTCACAAGGAAAGCAACCAATGCGGAGGAAAGAGCTAGAAATCCATACTTCGCCATTCCTTCAGACATAAATCCCATGAAACCTGCAGCACCATATGAATTAAGGATTGTACTCCACCTCCACCCTCGAATACATCCGTCCACAACTACACATTGTCACTGAAAGAAGTCATGCATTGCAAAAGACAACCAGATGACAACCCACAATTCAATTTTTTCTAACAATGCAAAGATATAGAGTGGTTCACTACTCAAATAGACTTCGCCTTTACCAAAAATGACCTGAGCACATTTTAACTCAAAATAGCTATCTAGCCAAGAGTAAGTGATAACTAAGGGAATGGATTCACATCGTTACAGAAAGCACAAGCAATTCATTCCCTAATCAATAGAGCTCGGGACAACCTTAACAGGAAATAAAATAGAGATTTAGCACAACAAAGACAAACAAGTCAGTTTTCAAATTTACCAATACTGGCCAGACATTTTTACTATAACTAAGATGCACTACTACTATGACTATTTTAGTCCTACACAAATGCAGATAGCATGACTATTTTAGTCCTACTGTTTCCAATATTTTAGTCCTTTGTTACCCATTTAAGCAAATTGTAGTACAAAATTAATCCTGCCTTTCATTATAGTGTAGCACAAAATTAACATAGCTTTTCAGCTCATCGTAGTACAAAATTAACATTGTGTTCCAGCACAATGTAGTCTCAAATTAATTGTGTATACAAAATCTCACTAATTTAGATATAAAAAATGATCTCAGCACATTGTAGCACAAAATTAATCATGTATTTCAACATATGCATAAAAGAATACATCAAATTCAGGCATGGTACTTTATCTCATGTTTTAGACTAAATCCAGTCAATCAAGAAGGACGAACAGAATAACATCCACCCATATACAGTACCTTCTATCCGACGCCAAGCTCGCCCATACAATCTCAAAGCTTCTAAAAACTTCTTGTGTTCTTCTTCAGTCCATCTCTCACGCTGTTTTGTGATGGTATAAGGTTTCCTAGCCTGCCAAACCAGAACAACAAGATCAATCACAATTAGAGATTATGGAAATTGGATAAATATACGATGAATTACAGGGCATGGGACTAACAGTACCTTGAGTAAAGTATCTTCTCCAGATGAAGAATTCTCCATAAATTGCATTGCATTTCCAGATTGTGAGCCAACTTCCATATAATTCTGACTATCATCCATGGCAACTGTAGTATTCGAGCTCGATTCACAACTCTTCAGCTAAGGAAGAAGTTGAAGGGGAACCATTTTCTTCCTTGGTTGATGAGATAACATGTTTCACATCATAAACAGATGACACCGGTGACTGTGAACGACTTTGGTTATCTGAAAACGATGATCCCATTGTATCTGATCCAACAGCAGATAAAACAGACGTAGGTGATTGGTTATCTTGTTCTGAGGTTGAGAAATTTGGCGACATCGACCTTTCGAGCTTATCATAAGCCAATGTTTGTTTCTTAGTTGGAGAAACCATTTTTCGAGGATAAGGATGCATAGGTTTTCTCTTAGGGCGAGGTGGAGGAATTTCAATTGGTTTCACTGAGCCTCCATCATTGCTACCTGATTCTCTTACAACCTGAAAAAAGAAGTCAAGCATATCAACAAAAGAGAACATCACTTCGAATAACCCAGGGAAGAACGTCAAAGCTTCTTCAAGTCATGGGTAACATCACTTACTTCAGTGCACACATGAACATGGTATTGTACAAAAAGGATACTTGAAGTTAAATTAGCAATAAACCTTAGAGAAAAATTTCTGAGCATGGCTTCGGATCTGATCCGCAGTCTTGGTGCCGATGTGGTCTACATAATACAAAGATATGCTAATGTCAGAACATGAAGAGAACAAACGAGCAAAACTTCGAAACAAGAACCATTTTGGCTCAATAAAATCTAACCTCATTTTTCCTTACCGTCTACTTCTTCAACTGAAGCTACTACTATTATCATTTCTTCCCTTCACGTCTACTCTTCAACTGTGCATAGACCAGCATCTTTAAGTTTCTTTACATCTATTGCAGCTATCCCAGATGCCTTCAACAAAACTAACAAACCCAAAGTCAAACCCTAGTTTCAAAAAAAAAATCCCAAAATTCAAGAATCAATAAACCCCAAAATCGAAGAAAACCCCTTCTTACAAATCAAATAAACACCCTAATTTCACAATCGAAATGTTAAATTTACAATCAAATCCCTAAAACCCCTAAATCGAAGCACAAGAATGAAAACCCAGAACATCAAGAAAATCCCCAAATCCGAGGGTTATGATTGCGAAACAAAACAAAACCCAGTGTGGGAATCATAGTTACGAGTAACAAAAACAGAATCTTTAATACAAACCCTAATAAGTTAATAACCTCAGATCTTTAACCTTTAACGAAAACAAAAACAGATCTAACAAATCACTAAATTTGAAACCTCAGTTGTAACAGAAGAAGAAGAGGAGTTATTGTTGGGTTAGAAGAAGAAGAAGAGAAGAAGAAGAAAGAAGAGAAGTAGAGTTAGTAATTCGGGTGGGTTTACGGGTTTCTAAATAACGGTTAAACTAGAGGAGTTAGCTAGGGTTAGTTGGTCTGGTTAAATTCGAGTTGTAACAGTAAAATCGCTAACTAGATCGGCCTAAGACTCGGAACAGACATGGACTTCTATTTTCGAAACAGTTAAATACTTAACGGATTTCCGTGCTACAGTAAGACACTGTTGCCGTTTTCTCTTTTTCTTTCTACAGCTGCCATGATTTGACTATCACTTTGTTTGATTTTCCTCTACAAGGTATGTAATTGTTCTTTCCGCTAAATCTTCCACGATAATGCAACCGCAGGCGCCTTTCTCAATCTGCCAGAACGGTGAAAGTGACATTAGCCAACAGACACGAAGCCCACTCCAATAAACATCAAACTTATGAAGGCACCGAGGCTGATTTAGGGGCCGAAAAAAATACTAGGGAGAACGGGATTTTTATCCCTATCCTAGAGAGTGTTATAAGGGGTGTCAAAATGATATGAAAAGTCTAAGTTACCCTTTTAAATTAAGGATTAACAAAAACCTTTATCTACTTCTTCATCGTCTCCTCCCGTCTGGTTTTGCTGCGATTTCAACTCTTTATCTTCTTCTTCATCGTCTCCTCCCGTTGTTTAATTTTGTCTATGATTAAGTTTTTATGTTTTGATTCCTCTTTTAAATGGTTAAAAATGATAGTTCAGAGTGATTTTCGGTTGGGTAAAACCCTAAAAATCTAGACGAAAATCAATTATCGTATGTATTTCATGCAACAAAACCAGACGAAAAATAAGTTACCATATGTGTCGCAGCCAATCCAGCCGAAAATAGGCTTAATTTTGAAAAACCTAACCGAAAATTTACTGTTCATCGTCTTCTTCATCGTCTTCTTCTATTTTCGGCTGGATTCTGGGTTAAAATTGAGCCGAAAATAGGCTATGGAATCACAAAATCTAATTTTCGGCTGGGTGAAACCCTAAAAATCTATACGAAAATCAATTATCGTCTGTATTTCATGCAACAAAACCAGACGAAAAATAAGTTGCCAAATGTGTCGATGCCAATGTAGCCGAAAAAAGGCTTAATTTTGAAAAACCTAGCCGAAAATTTACTGTACATCGTCTTCTTCATCGTCTTCTTCTATTTTCAGCTGGATTCTGGGTTAAAATTGAACCGAAAATAGGCTATGGAATCACAAAATCTAATTTAGTTAAACTAGATTTTCTTTATCGTTTGTAAAGACAAAATACGTGATTAGAAAGATTAGAGCACAAATCTAAGTTTAGTTAAACTAATCTGATTCATTAATTCTAATTAAATAGGGATATTTTGGTATTTAAGAAAATATGTCGGATAAGGGGTTTTTGAAAAAGCTTAGAAATAGCTCTATTTTGTTTTATTTTGGTACGTTACATATGTTGTTAGTGAAAGACTCAGGCAGTTCTGTTACTCTAGTATCCATCAAGTCGAGTGACCTTAGTTGTGTTAAATCTCCAAGGTTATGGGGTACGTAGTGTCTTTAATTTGTAGCAATGCATGAAGTCTAACTTCTGTAAGGTATGGATGCGAGAAAGTGAATCGGGTAATTCTGTAAGGTTTGAATATGAAATGTCAAGGGATGATATAGATTTTGGAGAGAACTGATATTTGCGGGTAACACCCTAATATCCTTGCAGAAACTGATGTCTAGACTCTGCAAATTGGTGAGCTTGCATATCGAACCTGGTAACATTTTAACATCGGAATGAGAGAGGTTAAGGTGCCTTAGGTTTTTCAAAGGACCGATTCGGGTTAGGATTTCTTGAATATCTTGGCTCTTAAAAAGGTAGTCTGGAGATTGTTGAGGTCACTAACGGATGCAGCGTGAACATCTTTAATGTGTGAATAACTGAGATCAAGGTACCTGATCAAGTGGTTGAACTTGAAAGGAGAAGATATGGTTTGCAAACTAGAAGCACCAAGCCGATGTATTAACATAGATGCTTGTTATTAAGTGGACTCGGATAGAAAGAAGTTTCTTGGAAAAATATAGTCCGCAAGCCCTATTCTCGTTCCACATATCGTCTAGTACCAACAGGTATTTCTTCCCACTAATCTCTTTGATTGTGCACTTTCTGTAACAATACACTAACATTTGTAACTGTTACCTTATCCGTGTGTCCATCTTCTCTGGATTAACGCATAGCTTCGTAGGAAAATATCATCCAAAAGGTCTTCGGCAATCGTATGCAACGCCTTGTAGCTTTCTCAACCAGACTTGCACAACTTCATCTTTCACCTGCTTCTTTTCAGCATCAGAGGTTGCAGCAGCGATCATCTCCAGAGTATCCTTGAGCTTTTGCAAATCTCCATCTACTGCCCCAGCCAAACGAATTTTTTTTGGCAGCACTAGAAACCAATTTCATCATGAACCGTGTGGCATCACGAACAAAGATCTCTTCCAATGCCATAATAGCAAGTTAATGATTTCAAGAAAAAAAAAAAAAGAAAAAAAAAAGGATTAACAGAGATTGAATGGAAGAACAAAGCAAATGGAATATATCGATTAGAGTTTTTGTGTGTAGCTGACTAAGAGTAAGTGATTACAGTTATAGGAGATTAGCTATATAAAGACCTTAGAAAACAATATAGGAAATTATAACATCTCCCTCTAAACTAAGGACCAAATACCAATACCTAGAGGCTAGATCCGATTACGAAAGCACAATACATAAATCGATCAAATTGAGTTGGAAAACAATCAAGTACTTGATTAATACACCCTCCGTTCCATATTAATTTTTAGGCTAAAATGAAAAGGGAACGAGCTCAATTAATATGAGACGGAGGGAGCAGATGTTTATTAATAATATAATAGGAGTACTTTTTAAAGCTCCCACATTGCTCCTCCCATCAAGCTCGAATATTAGAGCTTGCGG
>JAJJMA010326469.1:0-10757 GCA_023529015.1 Papaver nudicaule
ACCACAGTGGGAGGTCATTATCTCAGTTGTAAGAAAATATGGTTGAAACCAGGAGGCAGAGTTCAGAGAATACTAATTCTCCAAATGTCACCAGTGGTCCCACAACTTCATCCGTTATGAGTGGGGCTACAAATCCTAGGGTTAGTGGCGCTATGGCCTCTGCTGGCCCCACCACGCAAAACGTGAACCCTATCACTACTCAAAACCCTAATTTTGTGTATGCCTCAACCCAGATAGGATCAACCTTATTCAATTCTCCCTTGGGCGTGTCATCTCCTCTGGTGGGATCCACCACGCCTATCCTATCCAATACCACGTCCCCCCTATCTCATATGGTGTGGACTACCAATACCACTATCTCTCCTACTCCTTACACTCCTATCTCAAGCCGCACAGAAGCTTTTCTCTTCGGGCCCCGCACAGGAGAAACGAGGAGTACTGAAGACTCACCTAGCATCATGGATCTCATGAAGACCCAACAAGATCTAGCTTTAAGTCAGAATAATATGGTGAAAACCCAGATGGAGTTGCTGACTTGCTTGAAGACACTTTCAGAGAAGCTGACGCCTTCAACAAACTCAGGGTTTGCACGTGCAGATCCCCTAGCTCATTCCAACAGGGCGGGTCCTTCTCAGATTCATGTTATTCCTGATGATCAAGACACTCGTGTCCACACCACACGTGATCCAAGCACGGGGTTTCAACACAACTTTGTTACTCGTGAAGATTTACAGAATCTCTTGCAAGCGCAGAGCATGGAGAATTCAAATTTGTTTCATCGTCATCAACCTCCATATCCAATTGAAATTCAACGTGAGTCTCTTCCTGAAGGATATGTCACGCCTTCATTCTCGATGTATAATGGTATTGGGAATGCCCGAGAACATATCTCTCGCTTCCTAGAATCATTGGGAATACATGAAAGAAATCAAGTTGTATGTCTCAAAGAATTCTCAAAATCTCTGACGGGAAAAGCGTACACTTGGTATAATAATCTAGCTCCCAATAACATCCTCAGCTGGAGCCAGATGGTTAATGCTTTCCTCAAGAAGTATTTCTTTGTGTCTGAGCAACTCACTCTCTCCGATTTGGGAAGACTTTATCAGCGAAACAATGAACAACCAGATGATTATGTGACGAGGTTCAGAACTCGTTCGGTGGATTGCAATGATCCAAATGTGACAGAATTGCAGTTAGTGGAGCTCTGCATCAATGGAATGATACCAATATATCGGTCCTTATAGGAGAATCTGGATATTAATAATTTCACCAAGCTCCATAAGTCCGCCAAACGATCCGCCACTACTGCACCTGCGTTACTAGAAAGGCCCAGGCCTGTAAAAGCTGAAGAAAGTCGTGGTGAGACACGTGCCAGCAAGCGACTCGTCAACAAGCAATATAGCTCTCTTCCCTCAGTTCATGCTGTCACTGAAGGTGTTAAGAGGAAGGCGCCTACTCCTGAGGCCCCACAATTAAAACGCGCAGCCCCACCCCAATCTCAAGCTCCTGCACGGGTCCCAGCTAATGCTCCTGCACCAAAAGCACCACGACAACCGAGGGAATTCCCTAAAGTTCCTGATTTCCCATGTACTATGGATGAAGTGATAGAGCTCCTGGAAACATGGATTCAAGATGGCGTTATCAAGTTACCTCATGTACGGAGAGAGCCTACGGCACAAGAAATGACTGATCCCAAGTATTGTCATTTTCATAGATTCGTCAATCATCCCACCAGCGAGTGCCATCGACTCAAGCAAATCTTCAACGAAAAGATCGAGTCAGGATAGTTGAACTTGGGGACTGAGGGCGTGCATAAGAATCCACTCCCTCAGCATCAACCTCAACATCAACATCAACCCAACATTCGAAATTTTACCATCTCCGGAGAATCCGTCAAGCAAACTGCTAATTATTTACTGGAGAATTTATGCGAGCTCTTGCATTTTTCTAGAAGTCAGCGAAGAAACATTTTCGCTGCCCTCAGCTGGATTGCTAGCGGCAAAGAGCTACCTGTACCTGAAAAAGTTCAGCCAAAGCCTGATGAAGTCACACCAGAGATGATGGCGGGAGAACGTGTTCAAATACCAATTATCTCTGCTCGTCTTGAAGGTACAAATTTTAAGAAAGTTCAAATTGATGCTGGTGTTATGGTTAATTTGATCCCAATCAAAACACTCCAAGCAATTGGGATTTCTCGACGGGATGTCATCTACTATCCCACAGTGACGAAAGATTCAAAAGGAAATCTCCAAGATATATATGGTCATGTTACTTTGGATCTGAAGGTGGACTCTGCTCGCACCAAAGCGAAGTTTCATGTAATCAAAGAAGATGAGGAGCACAACATGATCTTAGGACGTCCCTGGCTCCATGGGAAGAGATTTGTGCCTACAATCTCACCAGTAATCATCAAAGGCCAAGAGTTCATGTTTGACCAAGAAAACTGCAACGTGGGAAAACTAGAGTACCGCGTGGGGTCCGAAACTCTGGTGATATTCAAAGAGGTATGTGAAAGTGATTTGAAATACTTTATTCATAATTATTTAGTTCACGGAAATCCTATCCAACGTGTCCCTACACAAGGATTGGATAGTTCTCCGACATGGGGACTTGATTGCATCAAGACTATCGAATCCTCTGAGGCACCTCAAGAGGAAATCAAGGCCACTTCCAATAGGTGGGTCCGGGCAAAGCAACGGTCTTATAGGCGAAAGACACCTGAGATGTCATGGGTTCCTAAGGCTTCTTTTCAAGAAGGGGATAAGGTTATGCGACGCACTAACCGAAAAGTAACTTATATTCCGGGGTCCACAGCAAGCTGGGAGGGACCTTATGTTATATCTCGAGTCATGCCTGATGCACGATACATGATAAGTGCAATACATGAGAGGCTCTCAAACATGGTGGTCAACGGCAAGTGGCTCAAGAAGATATGAAGATTCACTAGAGTTTATTTATTTCCTGTAATTTCAATTCCTCCAAAATAAAAGTGCAAGCAATCTCTTGCCTTTTAACAAGTCAATTCAAAAGAATTCAAGTTCAAAACCTATGAGTTCAAAATAATCAATTCCTACAAAACCTTTGTTCATAAAACCAAGCAAAATAAAATTCTACTGAGAAAAAAGTTTTGCTCCTGAAACCTTTCATAAACAACCATCTAATGAAGATTTCGCTCCTTCATCAGCTGTATTCTTTATAAGAGCAATATGAGCAGTCTTCTTCTTCACCTCTTCGGTTAACTTACATAGTTCCTCAGTCATGGCAGCATGATTCCTCTCTTCTCGCTTCACCAAATCATGGGTGAATTGACCAACAGCGGCGTGCCTCAGTCGAACATATGGGATTCTCGCCTGAAGCCAAAGCAAATTGAGTCCGAATGTTTTGAAGATGTTAATCAACTCTTCTACCTCATTCAATGCCTCGTTAGTCACGTCTCTCAGCGGGGTAGCCTCCATCTTCGAAATCGCGTTCATAAGGTCGGTTACAATACCAACACATGTATGGAAGCAGGTACTTCTTCCAGCAATGATGAAGTGACCATGACGATTCCATATCTTCTCATACAGTGGGACGTGTCTCTCTGGGACATTAAATCCTCCCACTAGTTTATAACCAGGGAGAATCGTTTCATGGGGAGGATTGTATGCCAAACCAGCATGAGGAAACTCAAAGAGAGCCCGCCTAGTTGCAGCATTTCCACCGACAATGTCGGTATCCTCAGAGACTTGTGTTTCTTTGACAACAAGCTGAAAGAAGGGTTCAAGGCAAACAGAAGTTTAATGATATGCTTCAAGCTATATAATAAAAGCTTAGCATGAGAAGGTTATCAAATTTACCTCGGCATTGGAAAGATTTTCGTCAGCAGCACTGTCAAAATCCTTATTAAGGTTTTGGCTCTCACTGATCTTTTTACCGAAGAAGTAGTTGTCATTCGTTTCTCCTTTATCATCAGAAGGCTGCAAGAGCAAACAAGATGAAAATAAAATAATAAATATTTTATTTTCGGGTTAAAGGAGTTGACAAAAGGTAACCTGCGTCACAGAGGACTTAGGGTCTATTGAGTCTCCACTTTTATTCTGCTCAGTAATCATGTCAGTGGATTTGGGCGGTGTATTCGGAGTCGATTCTTCAAGCACTGGGTTCCGCTCTAAAGGAACAAATGAAAACTTCTCGACTCCTGTAGCAGGTCCATCCTACATCAAATAAAGATGAAAAGTCATTGAAAGAAGATATATCAAAGGATTAACGACGTTATCTTGAAAAAGTAATTTTCTGATATCTGAATTCTTACGAAGTACGGCGAAAAACTCAAAATCTGTACAAATACGTAAGAGATATGAAGAAACTTCCTTCACGAGAGTTGTTCGTATGGATGTTTCCTATCACTTTCTAAAAGGGCTTAATTTCTGGAACAATCTACTGTCCGGAATGATTTTTCTACTGAACAGCGTACAGACTGCAACATTCCTGGACGTGGCGTCACTTTGTGACACATGAAATAACGGGCAAAAATGCACGAAATTCAGATTTTCTTTTTCGAGGTGAAAGCTACTGAAGTCTTTTTTCTAAATTGAGGTAAATCATCGAAATCCGCCATCAGATGAAGATTCTACGCTCATTCTAATAACGTGACTCAAAACAGGAAAATCTGAAGGGATTTTTACTTTCACACTAAAAGTAAAGACATAAACAATGGAATGGAGTCTTACCTTCGCCCAATCTTGTATATTAAGATTGGGGACTTGTTTATCGTTTAAGAGGTTCATCATGGAACTATCCTTCCCTTGGAAAAGCAATGATTCTCCCGAAAGATGACTACCGAAAGATAAAGACATCTGTGTTGTGGAATTGGCAAGCTTCGAGCTAGGCGATGAACGTTGCTGCACAAGATATGGTGATAAAGCGTCAAACATCATCATAAATAAGGCTTATACAAGCATTCAAAAGTTCGAGGTAATTACCAAATCATTCATGTCTCCTATTTTACGCTTAAGAGTGATATATTTAAGCAAGGGGAGCGATTCCAAGTCTTCTTTGGAGGGAACTGCCCGTACTTCTTTTGGGGAGGCTATGAAATCTCTATATAATTTTATTTGGTCGTCCCAAAATCGCCTGCATGCTTCAGTGATTGACGGTACTCTTTCTCCTGAGAGGAATGATACGGGACTGAGCAATCTGGTATGATATTCTTGCATATTCTTTAGTGGAGCACCTCGCTGTGATGGAACATCCTGATCAAAACCCATATGACGAGATCCTCGGTCAACATTATATGCTCTGGTAACATATGCTCCTGATTCACTAATGCCAAGGACGTAGCCGCTACAACAGCTTATCATGAAAACCTGCTCCGCATCAGTAAGGAATCCCTCTACAGAAGAACCTTTGCTGGAACATTATTTGGAGCGTCACCAAACGAGTGAAGTTAAGCTACACCTTCGGGAATTAAGGTCCATGGACGAAAAACCACTGTTGTCTCGTCGTCCATGAATACAAGAAAATCTTTTGAGATAGGCTTGTTCATCCAGCAAACAATTCGAGCCTGGTCTGACAAAGATTTGTCTTTGGAAGACAATTTTGGGGCATAGCCAGGATAATGCTCATACATCCAAGCTTGTACAAAATTCGTCGATACAAATATCTCAACCTTTGCAGCGCCATTCGAAAGTTTCATATTTGCTGACAAAGTAGAAAGATGGGTATACAAAGTACCAAGGAATAAAGAGCCAATAGGAACAGGAGTACCTTGAGCCAATGCTATGGCGTACGGAATAAGCGTAGGCTTCAACTTCTTGTAATCATGAAGATCTTCAAAGACGTCCTTTGATAACCAGAGTAAGAGAAATGCAGCAATAGACAACACTGAAGCACCGTCATTACTGGGTTTTGTCCAGTGCATTATCCACGAAGCATATGCATTGTCGTGCTTGTTCAGGGTTTCAACAAGGATGATTAACCGAGCCTGCACCTCACTTTCATCTGCATTCAAGCTAATTCTGAGCTCTCTATTAATTGGGAGTCTCAATAACGCTGCTACGTCTTCCAGTGTAATTACAAGCTCTACCCATGCCAGTGTGAAGGAGTTTGTACCACTACACCAACGGGTCAGAAAAGCAACTAAAGCACATTTATCTCTAATTACGAAGGAATTATCCGAACTCTTTACAGCATGAAAGATTCCGACCTTCTTAAAGATGTCTTAATACCTGGGATATTAAGTGTATTCTGAAGATACATAGACCATGAGTTAATTTGCTTCTGCGGAGAACGAAAGACGATATTGGAAGCGCTAAAGTCACCTCTCTGTAGGCGAAAGCGAGCTACACGTGATGGGATAATAGTCATTGGAGCATTAAGATTGCTTGGAAGAATTTTAGCTTGATTATGGGAGATTGCAACTCGAGCTAAACTTGCCAGGCGAACTTCAAATTCATCGTTGACATGAGGGATCTCTCATACAGCTGTGGTAGATGTAACTTCATCACCGGCACGAGAAGAACTATGGGATTCATTGTCAGTCATCTTGATCTCCCAGTCTACAAAATACTGTGTTTATGGAAGGGGAAGAGCAAGCTCAAAGAGGAAGATGATTTTCAAAAAAAAAAGGGAAAACCTGCGTGATTAATATATCACGCACGCACGGTTTTCTTGGGAGAGTCCTAACCTACTTGGGATTGGATATCGCTTAAGCAGGATTGGTCCTTAGGCCCTGTTTGGACTCCATGTTCGTGGATAAGGCTTCTATACGGATGCGGCTGGTCCATCAACTTATGCTCACCCTGGAACACTCATGGTTCCATGCTGTGCAGGGGACTTAATGTTGATGGTGGTTTTTGGCGAGGAGGTCACAGGAGTAATTTCGCATCAATTTCTGGCATCCTGGAATAGCTCGAGATAAGGTATGAATTTATTTTTACAATAGGGATAAGATATTTAATTACCATTAGCTGTATTTTGATATCTCACGACCCTAGCCTAGTAGCATGGTCCATATCCCTAGCCTATACGTAAAAATACCTACGCATGCACATTAGCCTAGCTCATGCTCGAGCCAAACCCTAGGCAATTCACGCCACAAGCACTTGGATATACACGGCCATTCCTTGGCCTGATTGTGGGTATCCACGGCCATCTCCTTGGCCAAGCTTGGATGCCCACGCCATTGCATTGGCCTAGCTTTGGGTATCCACGGCCATGCCTTGGCCTAGTTTTGGATGCCCACGCCATTAGCTTGGCTTAACTTTGGGTATCCATATCTTTTAGCTCGCCTAACCCCTGGAGACTCATGGCCACTCCTTGCATTAACCTTTGGACGCTCACGGCCACGCCTTGGCCTGATTTTGGGTGTCCACGCCATCCCTAAACCTAATCCATATCCTACGGCAATTCCCTTATCCTTATGTTCACGCCGTCCCTTCCCTTAATGCTTGGAGGCCCACGGCCAATCCCTGCCTTATCTTTTGGATATCCATGCCATTAGCTCGCCCTAGTTTTGAATATCCATGCCATTAGCTTGCCTTGGCACTTGGGTGCCCACGCCACCTCCTTGGCCTGATTTTGGGTACCCACGCCATTAGCTTGCCCTGATTTTGGATGCCCACGGCCATCCTTGCCCTTAGTTTTGGGCATCCACGTCTATAGCTTGGCTTTATCTTTGGATGCCCACGCATCCCTCTTGCTTAGTTTCTTGGATATCCACGGCCATGCCCTAGCTTATTGCTTGGAGGCTCACGGCTATGCCTTGGCCAAACTCTTGGAGGCCCAAAGTCGTGCCTTGGCCAAACATTGGAGGCCTTATGGCCATGCCTCGCCTAATTTGTGGAGGCCTTATGGCTTTCCCTCGCTTGTACTCATGGAGGTCCTTGGTCTTCTTCTCTCTCACGGCTATCTTTGCTCCCTTGGAGCTAGAGTATATCTTTTCCTAGCCTCCCCTCTATTTATGGGTCCCACTGATCCAAATCCTAGAGGATTATGGATTTTATTGAGTCCATAATACTCTAGTTTCCTAATCGAGCTCGGAAATCTGGCAGCTCACGTATTTCTTCAATGGACGATTTTTACAGCCCAATCCGTGAACAATTAGGAGGCGCTTCCTTCACGAAAGTTTTTCCTCTGTGAGTTCTCTACAACATACTAAAAATTCGGAATTTTATCGAATATAGGCTGGCCTAGGCGATTTATGAATGGATAACATGCAAGTTGTTCAGAAATCCGAAAATAACATAAATGTTATGGCTTATCTTTTTGCGTCCTATGCCTAACATCCCAATAAGATTATTATGCCATGTAACATGACTTATTATAATTATTGTGGCCTATCTTTAGGTCTTGTATTGGCAATGCTTATGCATTCTTGATGATGGCTACGCTGTGATAGCATCATTCGTCTGTTTTTCCTGATTATGAACTTGCTTCTATAAATCAGTGCTATAATTCTTAATCATGGCTCATGGCTATGACTTATATTGTTTTGGACATTCATATGTCTTCATTACTCAGAGAATTGGTGCATTACATGCCACAAGCTAATTCTCATGTTTATGGCAAACCGAAAGTCGTATTTATTTGACTATTGCCACAGAGAGTTGCTGAAATCCTCTCAGTCTAAATGGCGATTGCATAGCTCAATCCTTAGACTTATCTTATCTTATTAGTCTAAATGGCGGTTGCATAGCTCAATCCTTAGACTTATCTCATTGGTTTAAATGGCGATTGCCCGGCTCAATCCTTAGACCGAATCTCAAAGAGATATTCAAGCTTATCGCTTAAATCTCTATCTTATCGCAAAGTCTTGAGTTTACCAGTAATTGGTACGACTTGCACCTAGTCATCTTTGACTTAACAAATATTTAACAAATCTTACGAGAATCAAGTAAGTTACATGGGGGGATATTCTTTAGGGTTTTTGGTTTGGCGGTCTACGGCACGTGTGATTGCAACGGCTCAATCACTCAACGGGAAAGACACTAGGTCGTGTGAACGTTGCTGGAAAGATGGGATAAAGTAGTGGGTTGTTAGTCTTCCCTATTATAGGCGCAAGACTCTTAACAACTGACCCCACTCACTCCTCACTCCCACTCTTCCACTTCTTCCACTTCTTACGAGATCAGTTAGGATTGATATTGCTATAAATAGGTCACTCGACCAGTTTGGAAACAACAAGTTCAACAGAACAAACAGTTTAATTCCGTGCAAGTATAATCAATCTGTCTTATTGATAATTGATTAGCTCTTCTCATTCAGCATTCAATATCTAGTGAGAACTGAATATCCATTCTTTTAGCAACATCAATCATAACATCACAGAAAATCATAGCAATTCTCTGATCTCATATTTCTCTGCTTCCCTCCTTAAACCAACCCTATATTCTCTTCTTGTAACTGAAGCAACACTCGAACGGCCATTTCTTGGTTTAGGCGAGTCTTGTTCGATCTTGACCTCTCGAATACCATTACAATCTTTTATTACATCATCATACTTCACACTTTACCCCTCAGATTCTCTTTATTGTTTTACACCTAAAACACCTACGACTATAAAGTCTTCTCTTGAGAGTTGGGAAGCACAGGTAGATTGATCCCTTTGTGGTTGATCAGATTAACCTGTAACCTCAGTAACCTATCTTAGTTCTTGTCTATTCTAAAGTCCGTCTCTTTTGCTATACGGCTATTCAAGAACTGGTTAAGTTTCGTAAAGGTTGGAAAGGTAGCAACGCACGGCTGCACTCGGTGTTGTAAGACCTAGTTAGCTCCAGTTATACAAGTTTCTTAAGTGATTCTTCGTGTATAACTGAGGTAGATACGAATTGGGCATTGCTTACTTGGTTTGCGTGTCAGCCCCGATTTGTGAAGTAGATTTCCGTATGACCTGGATTTAACAATCCGAAGGAAGTCATCTTGTGTGTGGTAAACTGATAGAGGACAGTTACACCATACGTCAACAATTAGGTTGAAAAACCAGTATTGCTGACACAAGCCTTTGGCATCGGTCAAAGCAACTCCTAGGCCTGTATAGGACGTCAGCTGGGGGAATCAAGTGCGTGACGATCTGTGGGGGGTCTAGAGACGTAAGGAAGGCGACAGTAGCCAATTCGCTTGGAGGGCTTGATGTCTCTGCTACATCCCAGACCGAAGTCTTATAGTAGGCTAGTGTTTGTAGTCAGTTTGTACTGGACGGTGTTCAATCTGGACGAGGTCCCAAGGTTTTTCTGCAAGGCAGTTTCCTCGTTAAAAAAATCTCTGGTGTCTTGTGTGCTTTTACTTTCCGCATTATATCTCTGATTATATAATTAAAGCACCAAGTAGTACGTTATTGCCTAACTGTAGAATTGACTTCAAAGTACTCTTTGTCGAGGTTTAACAACTCCAGTTATAAGTTTGGATATTGATTTTTGAGATCGTCCAGACTTAAACCATAAGACTCACGAGCCAAAACGAAAAGTTGGTAGTATTTCGGTACCCCTCCTTTTTCAGTTCGAGTCATTGATCTTCTCCAATCTAGGGCGAAGGGCGCTGAAGCATTGAGGAAGGGCGCTGAAGCATTGAGGAAGGACGGCGGTATTGAAGGTTGGCAGAAATGGACAAATAGTGTCAGAGTCATATTGTCTGTATTAGCTGTATTCCACCATGTAATCAGCGCATATAAAAGGCCATGTATCACAACCGAGAGAGGGGTTGGACAAGTGAACTCTAGGGTTGATCTATCGAGAGACAAAGAACTCTTCTTACTCTCCTTGGCTCAATTTCTAGGGAAGAAC
>JAJJMA010326478.1:0-10142 GCA_023529015.1 Papaver nudicaule
CAGTCTTCGTCTTCAAGGTCTCAACTACTTAGTCTATATCCCAATTCTGAAATCTAAACTCTAGTAGGCTAAATCAAGAATTGTGTTTTGACACCTAAAACTGACAACTAGCTTGACATACCAACGCTAGTGGGTTTGACCGGACAATGCCCTAACAGGTACAATACCAAACCGACTCGGTTCGACCGCTTCGGTCTCTAAGTTGGTTTTGTACCGGCAGACTTAGCAGTTCATTTCTGCCATTTTTTTTTCCGGACCACATTCATATATCTATTCTAGATAGTTTAAACATAAAAACAACCATACTTAAATAGTTTCAAACACCATCTTTAAGTCTTAGATAAACCACAAATACAAACTACAAACAAAGTCTTGATTCTTGAATGTTCAACAAAGTTAAAAATAACAGAACAACAAAGTCTAAGTGAAAACAACTGACACTCCAACTCCAAGTGATAACAAACTTCCATAAGGTTTTTGCAGTCCAACACTACAACTCCAAGTGAGATATCTAAGGTTCAAAGACCTCTGGCATAAGACCTACTAGCTCTGCAATAATTAACAAACAACCAAGGAATGATTAGTAACACTGAAATCTAAATTGATAAGTAAAGAAAACCAAGAAGAAGATAAATGATTACCTGCTTCAATGCTTGAGTTATTGTCAGGTACATAGTCACAAAGAAAATCAAGAGCAACAGGTTTTCGAAGCCAGCTTTGTACACAAAGCAATGCTTCAACTGTCCTAACAGTCAGAAAGCTTCTGAATGGAGTTAATGCTAACTTTTCAGTACTGAAAGTCGATTCAGATGCAAGAAACATGGACATCAAATATATCGCTTGCCATCACTAAAAGCACCTTATACTTGACACTATTGGCTTGCCACAAAGAAAATATGTTAAAATCAGGACTTTTGGTTCCCTTTCATCCATCAAGTACTTATCCAGCTCTGATTTCGCTTCAGTAGATGGGTGTTTTCTATGATTATTTGCCCTTGACTCAAGTCTGGACTCAGTTGAATCCTCTTGGACAACTATTGAAGTTTCAACTTCAGTAACAACACTAGTTGAAGTTGACCCAATATCATCACCACAATGCAAGGACTGATACTCTTCGAACAATCTAGTCATATCTTGTTTCACTCTTCTCATAACAATATTTACCTTCTCATACTTATTCTTATACAAACATTCAAGAACAAACTCCAACCCACCTTATTTTCTTGAGGATCAAGCAATCGAGCAAAAAACAATGCATAATTCATATTTTCATACTTACCCCAATAACTATGGTACTTCTTAAATATCAAAGTAGTCATAGATTGAATAAAAGCATCTCCGGATATATTATCTCTAAAAGCAAGTAATTGTTCATGAATAATTGCTAACTGCCATAAGAATGCATGTGTTGACTTGTGTTGAAGCTGAAAACTTAACAGTAAAATCGAAAAATACCTTAAGACACTTCACAAGAGCCCTGGCATACTGCCAATCCTCAGTGTTGGGAGCATGCGGTTTCACAATTGGCTTTTTCTTCTTCTTGTTTCTATTGTTCTTCATTCCTCTTGGATCCTCACCCTCAGAGTCAGAACTCTTATCTTTATGAGATTCAGAAGACACTTCATCATCAAAAAATCTTAATTCAAAAGAATGAGCAGGTAAAACATCTTCTTTTACTTCAGGGAAAATGTATCTCTCTTTGAAGTCAGCATCATCCTTTCTTAACCTGTTAAAAGACCTTTCATACTTTTCTACAGCATCTGACATTAAGTAAGTGCTATTTCATCTAGTTTTCACATCTAAGATAAGACCTTTCTTTGTTGCAACCTTTTCTAAAGAAGCATAGCGTTTAAACTTAGAAGCCCTAGTAGGAGAACTAGTTACATACTTAATAACAGACATGATCCCCTTGAAGCATTATACTGGAATACTGCATCTTTTACAACAATAACAAGCATATGGGAAATACACCTGACTTGCAAAGAATGAAAAACAAGTGAATTAGCTAATGGAGATATTAGTAGTTACATCATTGACAAAATGAAAACAAAGTATAATTCTTACATGCAAGTTTTCAGTACTTTCAACTGCACTTGTCCAACCAATCCCACTATTCTTCAAATAATACATTGCTACTTTGTTTGCACTTGCATTGTCAAGAGTCACACCAAACACATCTTCAAGATCCCAATCCAACAAGCATATCTCTAACATCTTACCTATGGCTCTATACCAGTATGACTCTTGGTTTGGTAAAACATCATAATCCTTTTTTGTAAAGTCCAGTTATGGTCTACATAATGAACTGTTACACAAATGTAGTTAAAATTCTGTGGTGATGTCTCTCTGTTTGCTTCCCTTGAAATACTTCTTCTACATTTCTTCTCCTCTTTATAGATGACTAAAAGGTCTTTGTAAATTGTCATTCTACTTGGTGTCTTGAATCGAGGCTCACATGCTTGAAGCAAAGACCCCAATAAGCCTTCTGACTCTACCAATCTAAATGGTAACTCTTCTTTAATGATAAACTCCACTAATTTCCTTATAATATAATTAGCACTACATGAAGAACTAAGGAGTTTAGCACTGTCACCTGGTTTTGGGACTGGAAAAACAAGACTTTTCTAACCTTTCTTCTTCCTATTAGGATTTCGAGGGCACCTTTCCAAATTAGCCTTCAAACTATGATTCCCATTCCTGAATGTATCAACAGCAAAAGAACCACCACAACGCTTACAATTTGATGTTTCTGGATCACCCTTTTTCATTTCATTCCAAACAGATGACTTGGTTTTAGTCGACTTCCTCTTGCGGCCTGCAACTTGGGTCCCTCCTATAGCATATGCAACTTAAGTAGGAGAAGCATTGGCATCTACAGCTTGAGTAGCATTCACAGCTTGAGTATCATTAGTATCTGCAGCTTGACTATCATTCATAGATTGAGGAACTGACCCAATTGCAGGTGCAGTCTGTGTAAGAGTTGCAAAGGCAGAGGGACATGGCATCTTACTTGTCACTGCAACTGGCTGGCTTGAAGAATCACACATCATCATTAGTACCCTAACATATTAAAACAAGTCAGAGAAACTTCAACAATCAACATTCAACAGTGAATTATTTAACAAGAATTGAACAATGAAACATTTAACTTTCAAAACCAAACACACTCATTAAGTTTCATTAAATCAGAGTCACAACATTCGTTGTTCTTACAAAAGTGACATTAGAGGAAAAAAAAAATCCTCACAGTCAACTCAACTGACTCGCAGAGTCACATTTCAAAAACAACATTCATTCAGTTGTCTAACTGTCTAAGACCCTAAAATATCATCCATTAAGCCTTTCACCATTATCCACTCCACTTTGTTGCCTCGCGACTATAAGGACACGATTGCATCTCTGTAAATGAACTCTAAGTAAAGATGTTCCATTTCTCTTAGGATCAACAGCAAAAATCCCACCACAATATCTACATTTTACTCTTGTATGATCATCCAACCTTTTAACGTGCTCCGCTAGACTCATTGTTACTTTGCTAGAGATTCAACAAACACACCACAACAACGAACAACTATGTATTATACACAATTACACAAATACAAACAACATATAATAGCAATTACTACAACTTCATGTAAATCAGAATCAACCAGCAACAACTACAACTTTCATGTAAATCAAGTTGTTGGAGCAGTGCTCGGTCAAACCTACTAGAGATAGTTGTCAGTCTTAGATGTCAAACACAATTATTGATTTAGCCTACTAAAGTTTAGATTTTGGAATTGGGATATAAACTAGGTAGTTGAGACCTTGAAGACGAAGACGTAGCTTATCATGAAGATATCATATATTCTTCATCGACAAAAGGTTAGTAGGAGTTGTGACATTATATGGAATTTTTTCTATTATATCTTTCGAAATAGTCGGCTACTTTAGTAGTAACTATAGCATATTGAGATTATGTATTCTTGTCTACATAATCATGAGTTAATGATGATGATATGCTTTCCAAGTATACTAAGTTTACAAAGTGCATGAGACAGATTCAATACATTTTCTATTACAATGGTTTGCTTGAATCAATGTAGGAGAGTATACTCTAGAACAGAGTCATGGAATATAGCTTTTGCAAAATATCAGGACCGGCCTTGACTTTTACAATATGAAATTTTTGTTTTCGTCGTCTTGGTTCTTCATTTTAGATGTACTCAACATCTCTTTCTAACTTAACTTTGATATTAATGAAGAGAGCTTATTCATCAAAATTAAAAAGAAAACGAAAAAATATCAGAATTAAAAGGAAAAAAAAATACGATCCAACGATAAACAATTCATCGTACACTTGGCTATCTTGAAAATTCAACAACTCATACCTCTTATAAAGATATTTTTTGAAATTTGATAAATTAAATTACAGAATCATGAACCCACACGATGATTTCAATCATTTTCTCATTGCTTACAAAAATGAATTGACCTATTATATGGGTTGGCTTTAATAAAAGGTAATAATGCAGAAAATAAAGAAAAAAGGTGATGTTGTCTTTGCCATGGGAAAAGGATAGAAAAGAAGAAGGGGAGCAAAACTTTGGCTGCAAAAGAAGGCTAATGGGCAGGTCTAAATAACTGATATTTAAAAGACAACTAATGTACCAAGGAGAAATTAGTGCAAGAATCATGAAAAGTAGTCCAGAACCATTACATCATTACATGATTGAGACCAAATTTGCTGTGTAGCTCATCTACCTTGGCTCATATTGTGCTCGGTGTCGTTGCATTTGGAGCTGGTTTTAAACCTAAAGTAAGATACTGGAACTAGGATAACCATGTTCCATTCACTTCTCACTCACCAAAGTTCAGGCCTCAGGTTCACAGTTCAAAGGAGTAGAAATACCGCAATCCCGGCAACAAGAAACCATTCATATTTGACATTCAAGAACCGGCATGCATGACAAGTATTAATGCCTACACTCAGTTCATGGAATTTTTATACTTCTCTTCATAATAGTATCAAGATCTAACTTATAACAGATATTGAACAAGCAATTGAAATTGCTATGATACAAACAGTGGTACTAAGACCCGCTGCTTTTCTAAATCTCTTCTTTCATCAAAAGACCCGTTGCCTTGGTGTCTTTCTATGATCTGTTCATGGAAGCTTGAATTTCTTCTAGAGTTCGGCCTTTTGTTTCTGGTACCATCTTTGCAATAAACAGAATTGCTAACAGATTAACTGCTGCGTAGAGTAGAAATGTGCCTGTAAATCACCAAGTGGGTAGAAACTAGTAAGTCGGGAATTTTCTTTTTCAAAACCAGTCAGACCAATACAACATAAAGCACTGATAATTTCAAAGAGGTTGACTAGATTTTCTTAAGCGAACCATAAGCTAGTTTTTATTTACCATAAGAACTCCAGCTCATGAGGAAGTTGAATGTAAATGAAACTACCCATGACCCAAACCAATTCACCAATGTAACGAAACTTCCTGCTGTTCCCTTTATATTAAGTGGGAATACCTGAAAAGAGAAAATGGATCTTCATTTAGGATTCTGAAATATCGTCACGTCAAACAAGAGTGCTAATACAATTACCTCGGACATTATAACCCAAGGAACTGCACCCATGCCCACGGAGAATGAACCTATATATGTCTGATCAAAATGCAAAGTAAGGGATAAATGTCGGATGCGGAAAGAAACTCAGACTTCATGTATACAATGACAATGATTCATTTCCTACTTACCAGTATGCCAGTGAGAGCGAGTGTGGGTACTGCTTCAAGGAACATTTCATGGGCCTGTAAACAAGAGATTGATTTATACAAATGCTATTCAATACTAGAAAGTTGTGTAGGTCATCAAAGGATTGGAATACTACCTTCATGTAGAAAGAAGTTGCAAGTAACAGGCAACCTACAAGCAATCCTGATGCAGACACCTGAAATTGAGAATTAATTTGGTATGTTCACTAGGATAGAGTTTTACAGTGAAAGTTTTGGTTCTTAGAGCCCACGGATTTGACATGTAGTTGATACTTACAAATAGAAGAGGTCTTCTTCCAGCTTTATCCATTAACATTGCTCCTAATCCGGTTATCGGAACCTACAAAATATGATTTATTAAAGTTTGAATAGAAAATAGATTTTTGGGTTCCAGAATTGACACTGGGAGTAGGAACCTACCTGAATACAGGCGTAGATAACTGTACCCAATGCAGATGGGAATCCTGAAGTTAACATATAAAAGATTTTCGTCAATAATATATAACCGATATAGGAAATTAATACGCCTATAGAACCACAAAGACTTTACCTGCAGCCTCAAATATGTGGCTAACATAAAAACAGATTCCATTGATTCCCCCAAATTGTTGAAACACCATTAATCCAACACCAACCTGATTACCATAGTTGTTACATAATCGATACCACACGTGGTACTAATTCATTGCAGATCAACGGGTAAAAACTTAAAGGCTTACAATGAGAGAAACCAAGTATCTCCTCTGAAACAAATCAAGTATTTGGGCTTTTGGAAGGTGTTCAAGAGTTTGTAGGTAGTCCTGTCAAGGAAATTACACATTCACTTTTCATCACATCGATCTGCTTAGTTTAGGTACTGAAAGTGAGAAATAAGTTTAACTGACCTGAATATCTGCAGTTTCCTGAGAAATGTCGGCATCTTTACCACGAAGTTTTCGTAATGACAATTCAAACTCTTTCTGTAACCCGGCCTTTGCCTGCAATGAAGACATAAAAAAAATTTACAAGTTATATTACCTTTTCGTCTTCGGAATTTTCGTGTATCAACAAGAAAAAAAACGTCTCAAATTACCTACCAGCCATCTAGGAGATTCTGGGATGACTAAAAGACCAAAAAGTAGCACACAACATGGAAGAATTCCTGAAAGTGATACCAATAATGAATCAAATATCACTCTACTGCTTATTAGGATATGCTTATTGTTTTTAAGTAAACTTACCAATCAATGCTAGCGTTCTCCATGATACAATTGTTCCAATAATGAAGGTAAAAGATACTCCCGAAACAATCATGAGCTGCAGAACAAGCATTGATTTAAAGTTGATACTAAGTTAAAAACCATTATCTGTTAAAATTTATAACTAAATGATGAAACAAAGTCATGTTCTGTGTCTGATACCTGATTCAATGTAGCAAGGCCTCCTCTAAGATGCTTTGGTGCGATTTCAGCTATGAAAATGGGTACCTGCTCATCCATTACATGTGTTTCAGTACTGTTTTGAATACTAGAGATGAATACAAACAGTGAAAGATGATGCCCAAGGAAGCAAAACAAAATGTACCACGTAAGAGAGGACTCCCATGCCATAGCCTGTGCACAACCTTCCAATGTCAAGTGAGACAACTTCCTATTGCGAAGAATTAACCAACATAAGATTAGATGTTTACTATTTACCTCTGAAAAGTGTTACATATGAAATCTGGCGAGTAATAATATTTGGACTTGAGATGATCTAAACACCTTAGAGAAGTAGACCGCAAGCCATCCTACAATGCAAAAAATTGATGACATCCTCATTGCCTGTTTAATTCAAATGAAGAATTTAGAGACGATGGAGCAGGGAGAGTGCGGAGGGAAACCAATTAAGTGAAAATGCCAAAATCCATTTTATCCCAAAATGTAACCCTCCATTCAGGAACTTACCCCTTTTCGGCCAATGTAATCAGATATTTTACCACTGGTTATTGCACCCACCATGGCACCGATATTTCCTATCGATCCAAACACTGAATACTGAGATAGCAAAATAAGAAATGTCCATTCTAAGAATTGTTCTCCGTTATTAAGACTCTAAAATAGCACTGCATATTGAACAGATGCAAATCTGAGGGCATTGTTCCTAAACAGGAGAGTACCAATTGGGGACAGGCTGCACACTCCAAGATTAGGATTTAGCGCGGGCCATTTGTGATCTTATTGCAGCCCAAACAAATTTTCATACAGCGCGAAACAAAGCCATAGATAGTACACACCTGGGATAACGATAAACCAAGGTCACTTGTGATTCCAGACTGAGTAGGCGCAGAAAACCCCACCTATGAAACCAAAAATTCCTATTCATGAGAAAACTTTAAATCTAAAATTGGAAAGAAGTTCAAACATATATATATATATAGGTACTCTGAACACAAATAGCAAATTGAAGCACCTCTAATAATAAAGAAAAATTGAGAAACATAGAGGTTCAAGGCAATATTTTGATCTTGATTATGTGATTTGTAGTAGTTAGTCCTTGAATCTTGATACTAATACTCATCAAAAAAATACAATAATTCATGTTGTGGTATTACTTACACATGTTCCGAATTCGAAAGACCCACAAACTGCAACAAAAGTGCTCAGAAAAACCATAAGCATAGACCCTCCTCCATTATCATTTCCTTCCAACTGATGAGCTTCTTCATGAATTGAAACCTTCCTTTGCCTGATAAGGGGCTCGGTTATTGACTCATGCTGTCCATTGTTACAGCGCTCCACATCCCGAGTAGTAGTCATTGCTTCTTTCTGCCTTTCTAGCCCAAGAACAAAAATGATCTAGACAACAACTTCGGATGGAAGAAAAGAAGACACTCTCCTACTTTCCTTCTCTTCACCACCTTGATGTAGAGTTGCCTAATCTCATTACGCAATCAGTTGCAGAAAAGAAAGAAAGAAAGAAAGAGCATGTGAGAAGTATCTGCATGTATAGCCTCCTGTTTTGACAAGAGAAGACATCGGAGAATAATTGGCAATGTCTAATTCTGCAAAATCTCACATTTTTAACAGGAGATTAGGTCATAAAAGGAGAACCTTGAGGTCTACCCATGAGATTCCGATTCTGGATATCTTGATTTAGATCTTATTTTGACTCTTGACATTGTTCTGTATTTTCTAAATCTAGACCTTGAATATCGTCTGTTTATACGCCCTTTGCCCAATAAATGTGGATATTGATCTAATTGGATGTATGATGACCTTATGCAAACCTACAGTGCTTTCTATATATGGTTCTGTTGGACAAGCTAGTCTAATAAACAAGTACATGGTGTTACCTGTGATTGATCATTGATCAAAGGCGAAGCAGCAGCCCTTGCCATTGCAGTATTCGCAGATAAATATCTTGAAGCAAGATCATGATACATTGGAGCTCATCGGACAAGAATCTAAGACGCCATTGCTAGACTTCACGGTAAAAAAGACGAGTTTCTTGTTTCAATCATAGAGAGATTGGCATGCACTTTTTTACATTTTATTTTGAAGTATAAGAGCATACTATCATTTGTCATCACCGCCAATGGCAAAAAAAACCTTATTTAAGAGAGTGTTTATAAACCCTAACGCCTAATTCCTAAAGTCTAAAACTTAAAAACATTTCACACAAACAAACTTTTAACTATTTCGAAATGATGACATGACAATGCAACATAATGGTTGGTTAAGAGTGCTGCTGCATCCAAATTGGCATAACAGGGCTACAGTTTAAAATATTTCAGCTAACACTGAATGTTTGATTTGATATTCAGAAAATTTAGATGACAAGTATTAATTATAATGCTACTACACAATCTTCGCTTTATTTCTTTTGGTTCCAATATAACTTTTAATTTAAAAACAGAAATAGGAGAAGGAGAAAAGTTGGACTGACTACTTATTTAAACAATGGTTCTTCTAAGACCCGCCATTACCCCTCTGCAATCAGTTCATGGAAGCTTGAATTTCTTCTAGTGTTCGGCCTTTTGTTTCTGGTACTATCTTTGCAACAAACATAATTGCTAGTAGATTAACCGTAGCGTAGAGTAAAAATGTACCTGACAGTTACAAATTTTATAGCAAGTCAGATCTTTCTTAATTTCTAGTAATCCAGCAGATTATGCTAACATAAACAACTGATAGTCATTGTTGATTTTTTAAAGAATGTCGATGTGTAGTGTAGCTGAAGATTAATAAGTAGTCTGCTTAAACGAGTGATATGCTGGGCTTTTGGTGACTTACCGTAAGAGCTCCAGCTCATGAGGAAGTTGAATGTAAAAGAAACAACCCATGACCCGAACCAGCTCACCAGTGTAACAAAACTTCCTGCTGTTCCCTTCACATTTAACGGGAAAACCTGAAATGAAAA
>JAJJMA010326492.1:4186-14452 GCA_023529015.1 Papaver nudicaule
TTCCTCGGGGAAGTCTAGTCGCTTGATTGTCTTATCGGCATCACACCATCCTAGCAACCAAGGGCCCTCCAGCAAGCAAGGTATGTTGGTCCAGCCAGTTTCAGAACTCTTTCTCGCCGTGGTAGTACCAGTAACTTCCTTGGCGTCTACAGCTCCAAGCATGACTTCCTCTGGTTTCTTTGCAAACTTTTTCTTGGTAACAAAGCGGTAAGCCCAGGGTTCACCTTTTATGGAGGAAGGAAGAACATCGTATTGCTTCAAAAAATTCTCAACGGTATACTCCTCGGGAGAAAACTTACCCTCCTCAATCAAATCCGGGTAGTTAGTCTTGTTGCTACGGCGGAGTTTCCACTCTACTAAAATGCGAATTGCATTCGCCGTGAGTTGGAAGGGACTTTTCTTGATCGCTAGAAATAAATCGCACATGAACGTATCGGCGGGATCGTATAAAGGAAATAGATCCGCCTTTCCAGCCTTGAGTGTGCCATAAGCAGTTACTGCACCCTCACAATGTTGGTCCGGCGTTCGAAGATCTTCCAGAGTAGTAGGGGTAGAAGCCTTTGTTACCTTCTTTAAGGGCGTCAAAGTCAAAGGAGCAATGAACACTTTATCATAAGCACAATACTCCGACCACTTCTTCCAGGAGGGGCGAGTAAGAGTTTTGGTAGCAGCAAGAGAAGATTCAACTTCATTGATGGGCGAGTTGGAAATTTGAGCGACAGGGGTGGTAGAACTAGAAGAAGCTTGAGTAGTAGAAGCCATGAGCGCAGAAAAGAGATCGGAGTAGGGATTCAGGTGAAATAACGGCGTATCGGAAAACCAAAGTGACCGGAGAAGATGAACAAATCCGGCTACACAGTGGATAAAAAAGGATTAAAGTATGAGTTTGACAGTGGAAAAGATAGAGAATGTAGAGAGTAAAAAGGGGATGAAAGAGAAATAGTGAGTTTAAGGTGATAGGAGATGGAAATAGGAAAAAGTATGGCAGCAGCAGGGGAAGGTTTAGGGTTTAAAGGAGCTCTGAGGGTGTTTGTTCTCGAGTGAAGAAGAAGAAGGTAAAGGTTTGGAGTAAAAAAAAAAAAAAAAAAAAAACTTAGTATTTATAGGAAGGGAAAACTCAACTGGCGCCCGGCGGTTACAAATCGTGGAGAAGTAGTAGAGATCGTGGGTTCAGACGGTTACAAGTCATAAAGTGAAGATGGCTGCATGAAGGACGCGTGGCGTAACGGAAGCTGAGAAAAGGGCATGTGGCGTAATGGAGACTTAGTGGAGAACGTGGGTGCGGCATTTTCGGCGAGAGGGAAGAAGAATTTCACCTCCAGCGATCAATGATCTTGGAGATGAAAGAGGCAAAATGTAAGGGTAGAAAATGCCTTTGCATAATAATAGCATCCTAAGGGCCAAAGTGTATCAAAAGGACACTCACGAGAAGTATGGAATCAACAATGGGCGAAGTATCCAATTCTTGGGCGTAGCGGTAAGATGTGAAGAAGGAGTCAGCGGGATAAGTAGTATCAGCGGAGTAGGAATAGTGTAGCGGGGGAAGGTGATAAGTAGTTGAGAAGTGGTTGAGCATTCATTACCCGTCAGAACGGATAGATTGTCAGGTTGACTTGTTGACTCAGTGGAAACCTCGTCAGCCATCCTTATCCTCAAGAAGACTTACTCGCTGGAAGTAATACTACCTCGGCGACATGCTTTGTTGGTGGGTAGAGACAAATTAGCGTCAGAGTGTAGCTCGTCTGTATTAGCTGTATAGCACTAATGTAAATCTTGTATAAATAGCGAGAGATGCCTCTAAGAAAGGGGTTGGACACATTTCGGATTGGTCTAGAGAGAGGGAAAGTATTCTACTTGCTCTCTATAGCCCAAGGCTGAAATTAGGGTTCTTATTGTGAGTGCATACTTAGAAGATTAGCAAGGTAATTGAGAGTTGTAATCGTGCTTATACTAGTGATATCCTTGGATGTAGTCCTTACATAAGGGCGAACCAAGTAAACATCTTGTCAAGTATCTCTATCCTTACTCTCTTAGTATTTTCCTATGTTATTTGTTAGATGCATGTTTAGGGATGATTGTGTGTATGTTGATGTATGATATTTGGGTGTACTGTGTAAGATCTAACCATTGGGATTTTACACAGTTACATTTTGGCGCTAGAAGAGGTTTTGAACTTGTTTTTCCTTGATTTTGAGTATGATTTGAGATGTTATCATATGTTCTTTGTTTCTATATATGGTATGATATATGAGTTTTAGAGCTCGCCGTTATGTTTCAGTAAAGTCATCATACTATTTAGAGATGTTATGCTCGCTATGTAGAATTTCCACATGATTTTGCTTCTGTTTCGCTATATATGGTATGCTATGCAGCTTGTTATAAGGATTCTCCTGTAGAGTATTACTAAGGTTAGAAAGTATAGAGTATTTTTAGTATGCTATGGCGATGGATCTGGATTCTCAGTAGACATTTTTTGCCATTTATGGAAATCATGCTGTGTTCAGTGCTATTATGGTTATAGACAAGGGTTGGCCGGCCTGTTTTAGCAATTTTATCACATATTTCACCTTTTTCACATGAGCAATGGAGACAACTAGTTATAAGGATAGAAAAATGTTATTTTTGGGTATGGGTTCCCCTCGAAAAATGCAAATATAGATATATATTTCCGGCAAAAGTATTTTTTCCGGCGAGTAGCAGAAATTGTAGACTCATGAAGGAAATTGTACTCTAAAACCATTTCAAAAATTTTCTCAAAACATCTGCCGTACTATCATTTCGATTTGAAAATTATAGTATCATAGGATGTTTTTACAATTCTTGTCATGATTAGGTCATCATCTGCACATCACATGATTTAAAGCTGTTCTTTTTGTCTTTCATTCATCAACATTCTGAAAAGCAACCCAACTAACTTATTTGGCCTTTACCCACAGTACTAACAGAGCAATACTGTCAGGAAGTGTGTTTGTCTTCTTTTATAGAATCTCGGCGAATGGGTCCTAGAGGAAGAAGCGATAAAGCCCCGGCGGGTAGGCCTCCTCGACATCCTATCCCTCCTACACCAGCGACATTCCCCAGTAGCCACAACACTAGAAGCAGGGCAATGGAACCAGCCGGTCCAGTGGATCCTAATTTGGCAAGCTCATCTCGCCGATCACCTGTCCAACGAGTGACTCGCCAAGAAGAGGTTTACATGGAGGATATTACTCGCTTTGAGAATGCAGAAAGGTCACCTGAGCCTAATCCAATGCTAAGGAGAATCAGTAGTGAAGCAGAAGCAAATGCTTGCGGCGAGCAGATGGGTGGCGGAAGATTCACCATAGGAGAAACATCGAATGCAGGGGGAGCAGCTCAAAATGCAATTGCAGGAAGCAGAGTGGCAGCCAATGTTCAGCAGCAGTTGGTACAAGGTGTCGGCGAAACACAACATGTGGTAGAAGAAGTTCCAGCGGTGGTGGCAGAACCAATTATAGCGGGAGAAATTCCACAGGCGGCAAGCATAAATGGTGCAGCGATAGTACCGGGAGCTACTGTAACTCGCCCAGTTGTGATAGCAGATAATACTGGATCCACAAATACCACAGAAGCATTGCTGAGGCAAATTCTTGAGGCCAACAACAGGCAAGCGAGTCAGATGGAGAGACAAATGCAATTGCAGATGGAGACGGTACTCCAAAGTCATAGAGAATTGATGGCGACACAAAATAAAGGTCATGCATCCCACTCGCACTCGACTCGCCATGCCTCCCATGCACACTCATCTCGTCATGGGTCCCATGCACATTCATCTCGCCATGAGTCTCATTCTCATACAACCCGCCGAGTTGAAAAGAGTGGAACCAGTACATCAGGAATGTCAGATTCATCGGCGAAGTATGATGAAAGAGGCAGAAGGGTGAATGTGCCTGGAAAAGATGACAAAGACCATAGTAGTTCTAAGCGGCAGCATAAAGTAGATAAAGAGATGAAGAAGGATCTTCGCCGACTAAAGCATAAAGTGGAAGCATTGAGCGGATCTTCAAGGGAATCGAAATATAGGGTTGCATTATCAGAGGCGCAGAAAACACCCTTTCATGAATGTATCACATATGGGTACGTGTCTCCCAAGTATTCTACGCCTAAATTCACCTCCACCTATGATGGAACGGGAGATCCTTCGCAACACTTAAAAGCTTATAAGCGAGATATGGCGGCTTGGGTAGGATCAGATCCCATAATGTGTATGGCATTCCCCGCTACACTCAAAGAGGAGGCCTTAGCTTGGTTTGATGGGCTCGAGGAAGGAAAAATCAAATCTTTTGAGAAGTTGGAATGCAAATTTTTGCGTGCCTTTATTCAGAACAACAGAAGTCGGCCGGGCGTGGAAAGATTATTCAACATTAGGAGAAGGCACATGGAGGCTTACAAAAGCTTTATTCAAAGATGGAGGAAGGCAAGCAGTGAAGTGGGGTCAGAAGTATCAGAAAAGGAGAAGATAAGGTCATTCCTTAGTGGTATGGAGACGACAGACCAATTATACCAAAAGCTATTTTGGGACATGCCGAAGGACCTACAAACCTTGAGGGCGATGCAGGATGAATGGATAAATTATGAAGAAATCCGAGAAGAGGAGCTTCGCTTGAAGAAGGAGAGAGCAAAACAAATTCACTCGATCAATAGTTTCTCGCCGGAAGATCAAGAAGAAATTAAGAAAGAATGGCTGAAGGCTGAACAACGAAAATTAACGCAGAATCCCTCTTCGGCGATAATAATACCTGAAGCAGAAAGGCAACAACATCAAGTTACCGCCGAACAGCATTGGAATTCACAGAAGCGAGAGAACTATGATGGACGTGAAAAGCAAGACAATAGAGGAGGAAACTACGGAAGAGGAGGAAGAGATAATCGGCGAAATGGAAATGGTGAAAGAAGATACAATGGAGATAACAGAAAATTTGGCAGAGGCAACCAGCAACCTTTCCAAGATGCTACTCTACCAAAATTGCGTGTGACCTACACAGATGCGTTCGGCCAAATTGAAAGTTCAAACTGTAGGGATGATATCCGCTACCCTTATAACAGAGGAAACCCAAGGGCCCCGCCGACCAATACCAATTCCTTTTGTCAATTCCATCAGTTTCACGGCCATACAACTGAGAACTGCACCGGCGTACAGCAAGAAGTGCATCGATTCATCCGCTTGGGAAAATTCCAGGAATTTTTAGAGTTGCCACCGCCACCTCCTATCATGGTCCAGCCAATTCAAGCCATTCCCGCTCAGACCCCAAAGGTGTATGAGGTAAAGGTTGAGCGAGATTTGTTGGAATTAGATTGCTTTTCCATTGTACACTCAAAGATCACTAGAGATGAATTTCATGATAACGTTCTATCTCGTGTGCATAAGAGAGATAGAATGGGAAATGAGATTTGTAGTGTCGCCGTCAAGCAAGAGCCTCTGCAAGATTGGATGAAGGCCTGTGTCGGGTTCTCCGCCGAAGAAATTCCTTCAGAGGGAAGAAATCACAACAACCCCTTGGTTCTTACCATTCAGATGGAGCAATTCAGGCTGCCGAAGGTGCTTATTGACCCAGGAAGTTCCGTGGATATCCTCTTTAATACTGCCTTTGAGGCGATGAGGGCGAAAGATGATAAAATACCCTCGCCAACAGTCTCCTCCTATAACATTTATGGGTTTAATGGTATCGCTTCTAAGCCTAAAGGCGAGATTGAATTTAAAGTTAAGATTTGTGAGGATTATTTCTTGAAAACTACTCTTTGTATTGTGGATGTTGACTCGCCGTATGCCGCAATTCTGGGAAGACCATGGCTCCACAGTTTGAAGGGAGTGCCTTCTACTTATCATCAGCGCCTGAGATTCCCTACACCATTCGGAGTCGCCGAATATGTTGGAGATTTAGCAGTGGCTAGGGCGTGTAATTCGGCGGATGTGCAAATACGAGAAAATCGAAAAGCGAAGATTGCCGAGAAAAAGAAGCTCGGCAAGGAAGCAATTAAGGAGCAGGAGATTCTAGACTTCATCGCCAACCCAACCACATATGTGCATTCAACAAACTCGGTAGAAGACTCGGCGAAGTCTGGAGATAAGGCCTTATAGCAATTAAAGGAACCATCGCCGATGGGAGAACCACAATTGCATTTTACAACGGTGGAACCCACTAAGGATGTCAATATCGGCGATGATCAGGATCCGAAGATGGTAAAGATTGGTACTCTATTAAATGAAGACGAATCTGCGAAGCTACAAGCGCTACTCAAGGAGTATGTTGATGTCTTTGCTTGGGGCATGAATGAGATGCCAGGTATTGACCCGGCATTAGCATGTCATAAACTAGATATTGATCCAAAGATCAGGCCGTTCAAGCAAAGGATAAGAAAATTGGCTCCAGCATACAAAGAAGCAGTACAGGCAGAACTCGACAAAATGAGGGCATCCGGTGTAATCAGGCCGGTGCAATATCCACAATGGATAGCTAACATGGTGGTAGTGCCTAAGAAGAACAAGGGAGTAAGAATCTGCATCGACTTCAGTGATCTTAACAGAGCCTGTCCCAAGAACAGTTTCCCGCTGCCAAGTATTGACCAAACGGTAGACGCTACATCTGGCCACGAGTTGCTGTCATTTATGGACGGTTATTCGGGATATAACCAAATACATTTGGCGGAGGAAGATCAGAAGCATACCGCTTTCTTTTCCACTAAAGGATTATTTTGTTACACTCGAATGCCATTTGGACTTAAAAATGCCGGCGCCACTTACCAAGAAATGGCGCAAAAGATGTTTGAAAGATGAATAGGGAAGACAATGGAAGTGTACGTGGACGACATGTTGGTTAAGAGCAAGAAGAAGCAAACTCACGTGGAAGACCTCCGAGAAATATTTAACCATATGCGTACTACTAAGTTAAAGATTAACCCGGCGAAATGCGTTTTTGGCGTAACTTCAGGAAAATTCTTGGGATATGTCGTCACAAAGAAAGGAGTGGAAGCTGACCAGGCTAAGATTAAGGCAATTATAGAAATGCCTTCACCGGTAACAGTAAAAGATGTTATGCGGCTCAATGGGACTTTGGCGTCTCTCAACAGATTTATATCAAGATTCTCCGATAAATGCAAATTATTTTTCCAAACATTAAAAAAGGGAGAAAAGTTCGACTGGACTGAGGCGCATGAAGCTGCCTTTCAGGGAATTAAAAAGTATCTCGCCACTCTCCCAGCAATTCAACCACCTGAGCACGGCGAAGAACTCAGAGTATATCTCGCTGCAACTTCTTTTGCCATAAGTGCAGTACTTGTAAGAACCAAGGGTGGGGAAACACCTATATATTATATCAGCAGAACGCTGCAAGGGGCAGAAAAGAATTACACTAAAATAGAGCAATTGATTTTGGCGCTGGTCTTTGCATCTCAGCGATTACGTCCATACTTTCACGCTCATCCCATTGTAGTTCTCACTAAAACTCCCATAGAGTCTATCCTGCACACCTCTCAGCGGGTGGGACGTATCGCCAAGTGGAATCAGCAGATTGAGCAATTCGGCGTCCAATATGAAATACGTACGGCTCAGCGGTCACAAGTTATTGCGGACTTCCTCGCCGATTTCCCAATCGATGAAGAAGAAGAGATTGAAGAAATCCCATCCTCTTTGGATGAGCAAGAGCATGAAGTGCCAGATCTGTTGAAGTGCAGTCCTGACGGATGGGAGGTTTATGTAGATGGTTCATCAAATAAAGAAGGAAATGGAATAGGAATTGTCCTTATCTCGCCAAAAGGAGCAAGGATAGTACACTCATTAAGGCTAGAGTTCTCGGCGACTAATAATGAGGCAGAATATGAAGCAGTTATTCACGCCATGCGAATACTCATTGAAATGAAGATTAGCAATGTCAGATTGACAAGTGACTCCCAGCTGGTGATCCGACAAATATCTGGACGATATCAGACAGCAGACCCGTCTATGCAGAAGTACCTAAAACTTGCTAGGGAGTACGCCCAGAGGATCACAGGTATCAAGTTTCGCCACATCTGCAGAAAAGATAACATGCACGCCGATGCATTGGCGTTTATCTCTTCAATGATGACAAATCCAGATGTTACTTCGATAGCTATTGATAGAGTGATGCAGCCATCGGTAGCAGCACCAAGGCACAGAGAGGTGTTAACAGCAAATATTGAAGAGTCAGCAGAAACAGATTGGAGATCGCCGATACGGTATTACTTGGACCGCTTAACCTTACCAGGAAATCAAATTTTAGCTCACCAGGTCATCAGTCGTTCGGCGAACTATGAACTCCGAGATGGAATCTTATATCGCCGATCTTTCTCTGGACCCCTGCTGCGATGCGTATCAAGGGAAGAAGGCAATGAATTATTAAAAGAAATCCATGAAGGAGATTGCGGAAATCATGGTGGCCAAAGAGCTTTAGCCTTGAAGGTCAGAATGCAGGGATACTACTGGCCTTGGATGAATAAAGATGCAAAAGAATATGTTCAGCGATGCAAACCATGCCAGCTGTATGGACGAAGAATTAAGGCGCCGGCAACATCTTTAAATTCAGTGCTCAGCCCTTGGCCTTTCGCCAAGTGGGGCATTGATATTATTGGACCGCTAACTACAGGCTCCGGACAGCGGAAATACATCATTGTGGCGACAGATTATTTCACCAAGTGGTGTGAAGCCAAGGCCATCAGGAAGAAAACAGGACAAGAAGTATTCACATTCATTTGGGAAAACATATTCTGCAGATTCGGTGTGCCGGCGGAGATATGTACAGACAATGGAAAAGAGTTAGTCGGCGATAACATAAGAAAGTTGCTCGCCCACTACAGCGTCAAGTTAGGAAAATCAACTCCCTTATACCCTCAGAGTAACGGACAGGCAGAAGCCACCAATAAGACTATTGGAATGGGACTGAAGAAAAGACTGGAGAAGCATAAAAAGGCATGGTGTGAGCATTTGCACAATGTCTTGTGGTCATTTAGAACTACGGTTCGAGAAGCAACTGGAGCATCTCCTTTCTTACTCACTTTCGGCGCTGAGGCAGTACTTCCATCTGAAGTAATCCTGCCCACTACAAAGCATGAGGCATGGGAAAAGAATCTGAATACAGATCTAATCCTAGCCAAGCTAGATGACTTAGAAGAGCAGCGGTTGATCGCCCTTACACACATGGAGAATTACCACCGGCGGCTATCAAGAGAATACAACAAGCGGGTAATTCCAAGAGAATATCTCCCCGGCGAGTTGGTACTTCGAGAAATTCCCCCCTCTCAGCGAGAAGGATGCAGGAAATTGGAGCCTGTATGGGATGGCCCTTATGTGGTCAAAAGAGTGGCTGGGCCAGGAGCGTATGTATTGATTGATGAGCATGGCGTACAACTCGAACATCCATGGAACGCCAGGTTCCTTAAGAAGTACTATCCTTGAGGGAAACAATGTAAAATCCGAAGTCTTGGGCGGGCATAATACCCAAGAAATCTTATTAACTGATGTAACAGCGAATAAGATCCGGGGACGTAGGTTTGCTATCATGCGCCGAACCCCGTTAACAAATTTCTGTGTCACTTGCATTTTTCATTCACTGGGTAGTCTAACTACAGTGAGAACTAAAACTTAAAAGCTCCAAGAGCACAATAGCTGAGGCAAAGTACTCAGCAATAGGCTATAAAAGCCACCTACAGAGGCACAAATGCCCAAGGCAATAAAAAGTCATACCAAAACCCTGATCAGGTACTAAGGCCATGCGCCATCTTTGAAGGCATAATGCCCAAACCAATAAAATCAACTAAGAGCCAAGATCTCTTATGAAGAAAGCTTGCTTGCATTGAGTGAACGCACCTACTTGTAAGAGTTAGTCCGACCCAGGCTTAGTTGTAAGGCCAGTCGTGTTACTTGTTGATCTGTAAGTGTTTGGGCGAATAAGAACCCTTTTGCTGTAGCATCACATTCGACGGAGCCGTCGGTGTGTTAATCCGTCTACGCCATAGCATCACCCCTGGCAGATGCCATAGTGTATTAAAGTCTATGGGGCAACCCAAACAGCTTATATTAGATCGCCGACGGGCACAAGTAATGGTTACGACTGGGATCTAACCCTGTCGCTCCGAGAAATTGTTAAGTTAATTGTTGAAATTGTTGGCTGTACGGGACCAGGACTTCACTCAATGACAAGCTAAGTCTTTGAAGACAAATTGAAGCAAATACGATAGAAGATTGCTCAAAAGGCAACATTTAAAAGAAAAATAATCCATTGCAAAAAGTTAAAG
>JAJJMA010326493.1:0-29395 GCA_023529015.1 Papaver nudicaule
ACATGGCAGTTATTTGGGAATCCTAAAAACTGGGTAAGTTGAAGAATTCTAGTGTCATTAATCTTTGTTTCAGCTAGGAAGATTATATCCGGCGAGTGTAAAGTATTTAGGTAGATTAGATGATCTCTGGTACGTTGCCTAAGAAATCCTTGGCAATTCCAACTCAAGATTTTCAACCTATAAGTACTTGGTTTTAAAGGGTTTCTAAAGAGGAAAATGAATCCTAAATGACCGATGCAAAAACTGTTACTGGAATGATTAATGCAAAAAACAAGAGGACTCCAACTCCTAGTATTTAATGCACAAAGCTGATTATCATGAGAGAAATTAAAATTAATGTAATGATAGGAATTTAAACTGATGTAATGATGAGAACTTAAATTGATGCAATGATGGGTATTTATGTAGTATGATCCTGATGATTGAAATTTTAACAAGTGTTGTACATTAAATGTTAATACTTTAAATGATTTGTAATTGCTAGGACTTAGGTATTTTAGAGAGCAGAAAGACTGAAATAAATGTTGCAGTAATATAAATGTAGTATTACTAAGTTGCCATCAATGGACCATGACCGCCCTTGAAATATTTTCTTAACTGCACTTGCTTTCTTAAAAGTAAACACCATGATAGTTTTCTCCAGCTCTATAACTTTGACTTCATCCTCTGGGATAAAAGGCCATGTATTTCTTATGTGCCTTGCTACCTGCTTAACTGTTAACCTTCCTGGTAACATGAGTGTACCAATAAGGCTTATCTTTACCTCGTCTTCTTCAAACTCATCCCCAAACTGGAAAATCTTCAGATAATCTGCTTCATACTCAAGTATTGTTTCTTGAAGCTTGTTCGTTATCAAAGACACTTCTTTTGAGGTATTAGTCGATGTAGAACCAGTAATCTCCATTATTTCCTTAGGGTTTGGTAGGGTTTCTGAGAACAATATTGTGAAAAAGCAGGGGTACCGAAATACAACCAACTTTTCGTTAAGGCTCGTGAGACTTATGGTCAGATCTGCACGATCTCAAAAATTAATATCCAGATCCGTTAACCTGAGTTTGGATCACAAGGATCAGTCCAACGCAAGACAGGGTCTTGGTAAATCCAATGGATGGATTGAGGACAACGATCAAGTTTATAATATCGTACTTCTTGTGTTTGCTTTAATTATATAATCATAGAATATAATGCGGAAATTAAAGCACACAAGACACCAGAGATTTTTTTAACGAGGAAACTACGACCTGTAGAAAAATCTCGGTACCTCATCCAGATTGAACACCACACAGTACAAACTATCTACAAACACTAGCCTACTATAAGACTTCGGTCTGGGATGTAGCAGAGACCAATTCCAACCCTCCAAGCGAACTGGCTATTGTCACACTCCTTACGTCTCTAGATCCCCCACAGATCGTCACGCACTTGATTCCCCTAGCTGACGTTCTGTACAGGCCTAGGAGTTGCTTTAACCGCTGTTAAAGGCTTGTGTCAATAATTCCGGCTTTGCAACCTCAATTATCAACTGTATGTTTGAACTGTCCTCTATCAGTTTGACATACACAAAGTGACTTCCTTCGGATTTCTCCATGTCATACGGAAATCTACTTACAAGTGGGGGCTGACAAGTAAACCGAGTAAACTATGCCCAACTTGTCTCTACCTCAGTTGTACACGAAGAATCACTTAAGAAACTTATACAACTGGAGCTAACTAGGTCTTACAACACCGAGTGCAGCCGTGCGTTGCTACCTTTCAACCTTGTGTGTAACGTATCAGTTCTTGAATGGCCTTATATCAGAAGAGAAGGACCGTAGAATAGACAAGAACGTAATCAGGTTACCAAGGTGTAGATGGTGAAAAATGAAGAAGGGATAAAATCGTAAAATCTCCTTATGTATGCCTTTCCAAGAGGCGATTGCCTACTCAGGAAGATCTCTATAGGTCTACGAGTTCCCTCTTATAGCTTCCGAGTGGAGAGAATGATATCGTAGCACAATTGCCTACTCGGGCACATCTCTGTAGCTCAGAATACAACCTATTTTACGAGATGAATGTACTCTCTATGAGTTCTCTCTTATAACTCCCGGTGGAGAGGATGATATCATGGTAACCCCACCAATACGTAAACCCATAAATTTACTTCATGTCGACATCGCCTCGAATTCCTCGATATCAGAACTAAATTACTCACTGGTGTTATGGTGGAGAATTGATAGAGATGCACCCTCTCGGGTTTCCTCCTTAATATTTAAAGACCTCAGGCCATCGCCCAATCTCGGTCAAGATAGAGACGCACCCTCTCGGGTTTCCTCTTTAAAAGACGACTCAACAACTTAGTCGTAATGAAAACCTCAGATCTATCATAGTTCTAAGCATGTCCAGAACTCTCTGAGAAGCATACAACATCCTAAACACACTTACTTAGACAAGCCACACTCTAAACACAGAATGGCCTAACATACCATGGATAAGCACGCCATAATCTAAAATAGTGCAAATACACAAATACGCCATAGTCGAAGTGGTGTGGCCTAAATGCACCAAGAAGGGGTTGGCCTTGGCCAAACGCGTGACCCCCTAGGCCATGGCGCCATAACCCATGGTGCCACAAACAGCTGGCCTTGGCCAGTAGCCAAGGTCGTGGCCTCCTAGGCCATGGCGCCACAAACAGCTGGCCTTGGCCAGTAGCCAAGGCCATGGCGCCATAATCCATGACGCCACAAACAGCTGGCCTTGGCCTCTTAGGCCATGGCGCCATGAAATCCCTAGTCTTGGTCAATGGCCAAGCTGATGTCATCCATCCACCATACATGTCTCTAGCGCTACACTCGCATTGGCCATAGAGCCATAGCTACACAACGTTGTTCAAACTCAACGCAACCATGCAATATTTGCATACTACTCGAGATATCAAAATATCACACGGGGGGATAACTTTTGGGGTATTGGTCTGGCGGTCTACGGCAGTTAGGAAGAAACTGATGGAGATGATGGGCAGTTATACAAAGATGGCGCGAGTGGACATGTTCTACACAACTCAAGTAGTTACAGAAACCATCTCATGTTCTCCACTCCTCCATTCTTCCACGACTCGCACCTTATCTGTCGAGCGATCAGGGTGAGTTCAACACTACAAATAGAGGCTTCCTCTATCTTCCAAGGCAGAATAACCAGAACGCTCACGGACACCAAAGCCTCGGAGCACGAGCAACAACCAGATTCTGAGTAATTAAACACACTTCTAGCCTTGGAGATCTCCAGTCACCCTCACGACGGAGATCTTGAACTCTCACACCCAGAAACACATCCTCAACCTGATCTCAAGTTTCTTCCACTGTTTCCCTCCCTAGACCAACCTCATCCTCTCTGTGACCGAAGCAAGACGGGAACGACCATTGACTTGGTTTAGGCTCGTCTTGTTCGATTTTGATCTCGAGCACTACAAAAGTACCCAGAGACGGTACATATATTTTTCAGGTAAAAACACAAGGTTACAGGTTACTCCGATTTCAACCACTAAGGTCTCAATCTCCTACCTGTGCTTCCCAACTCTCAAGAGAAGTCTTTATAGTCGTTAGGTAAATCCCAATAGGAACTGCTACCTAATAGAGGATGACTATACCACAACAAGCATTCACCGAAGTGAAAAGAGTTTACGATCAATTCCACAGAGGATCTTCACGTATGCTTGATGCTTGCGGTTTTTGTCCTTAGACACCTCTATTTATAGCACTCAACAAGATAGGTTGCTTTGGAATAAAGCAACTAGTTACTTGTTCCACAAGTTTAGGAAACCCTAACTTGCAAACCAAGAAACCTAGATTTATCTCAATTGAAAATCTTTTATCATTTATCTGCAAAGTGTTTTATTAGCTCAAAAATACTTCAAGATTGAATCCAACAGACCAGAGATAATCTTTATCTTATTGACAAATTTAGAACCGTTAGATGGACCACAGAAGATATTTTCGTGATAACCAAGTCCAACTAAGAGATATGGAGTCAGAGTTTAACCCGTGTGAAAATCCAGAGAATATTCACTTTGGGCGGTTCGCAAACCGTCCATCTGAATCATGACCAAATGCATCGAATCTGACGTTCACGTACTAGTACGCGTACAAATTGACACTTTGGAACTCAGGAGTTTTTCCCAAGTCACTGTTCACGAACCGGTTCAGGAACCGTCGTCATTCAGATTAGGGTTTAACTTGGATCCGTTGGAAGTTCTGGGCTGGACCAGTACTTAGACGTGTTAGACGCCCTCAGCTATAATCCACTGGACTCTTGCTCAAGAGTACTCCTTTAGATTCACCCATATCCAACAAGTGATTTGCAAGCAAACCATTGCAATGGACAAATGGTGCCGAATCTATCTCATGCATTCTTGTAAACTTAGTATTCGTGGGAACAAATACCAACATAACTCATGGTCATGTAGACAAGAACACGATCTCAATTGCTATTAGTATCTCTACTAAAGTAGCCGACTATTTCGAAAGATAGAGAAAGTAGAATAGAAGAATTTCCATAAAAGTCATAACTCCTACTAACCTTTTGTCGATGAAGAATAATTGATGTCTTCTTTGTCTTCACAGTCTTCGTCTTCAAGGTCTCTACTACTTAGTCTATATCCCAATTCCGAAATCTAAACTCTAGTAGGCTAAATCAAGAATTGTGTTTTGACACCTAAAACTGACAACCAACTTGACATACCAACGCTAGTGGGTTTGACCGGACAATGCCCTAACATATTGGTTGTGAATAATTTTGGGTACAAGGTAATTTTTTTATATATGTGGAGTATGGTGCGGATATTTTGGGGTTTCCTAGGATAATTGGTTAAGGAACAACCGGTGACTAAGGAAAGAATATATGAGAATAATATTGTTAACCAAAATTTTTTAATGTGAATCTCAACTTTCCTTGAATATCTTGAATTTTGAATGTTGCACTTTAGGGGGAAAAGTGTTTGAATAGATCAGTAGCTTGACTCGGTGAGGGATAGATGAACAAATGAGATGAATCCTGTTAGCAAACGCAGGAACTCCATGACTAAAACTAGTACAACTCCAATGAACGCAAATGCTTTGGCCATAATTGGAAGTGAGGCAAATGCCATATGAGGGCTGAAAACAGCTGCAAACACCAGGAAGACAAAAAAATAATAGTTATCCATAAACCTGTTTGAGTTTTAAAATGAAATGACAAAGTAGAAGGTTTAATCAAGAACTGTAAAACAATGAAATACTGAAATATGCAATTCCGTAGCTGAAGACTGATGATTTATCATGAACTAGCTGACTTAGATGCACTAGTTTTGTTGATTTTTGATGAGGTTTTCCATTGGAAAGGAACTGAGTCACTTAGAAACTTTTCGCCCGATTTTGTTAGCTCCGGTTTTTTTATATTATGGTTTCGAAATCTAAAAGTGTTATATGGCATACAAGATGTTCATATATAAAGAATCAAATAAATGTCTCGGAACTTCATTAATCAGAGCCAAACCATGACGTAGTATTCGAACTCAGAATAACAGTATATCGAGTCCACACAACATAAGTGTGAGTCACGATCTCTCTTACATTTAGCTCATACAAGTACACGCTAATCAATCTGACAGAGTCATACTAGGTAAGTCGAGACACAATACTGTGATGAATTAAATCTCGTAATACTACCGAGACAACATCAGAACTGCAATATCCAACTCGAAGGTTTTAGGAAAAACCTTATATTACTTAGAGACGGAGAAGAAAGAAAGCTCTAAGAAATATGGAACGACATAACTACAACAACAATATCGCAAGCGATAAAGCGAAGTTATATCTTAAAACACACTGATCACAAGTGATCAAGCCATAACGTAAAGCTCACGCATAAGTTATGTTTTGTCTTTTGTAGCACAAGTGTAAAAGATAATGGAATCGCGTTATTTAGATTCACTAACCTCTTGAATGATGAATCCGGATGTCTTCGTTTGATCTTCAGTCTTCTTCAACTCTTCAAATAGTGATTCTGAATCCTACCAAAATCTTCCACAACCTAAAGCTAACTCAATGCTGACCTTACCTAATATGTGTTGTTTAGCGGTCGAGTTTTGATCACTAAAGTTGACAACTAAGCTTGACATACCAACACTTAGTGAGGTTGACCGAGCCATGCTCTAACATTTACGATCAATTCCTCTGAGACTTCATGTATGTTTGATGCTTGTGGTTTTCGTTCTTTAATCCTCTATTTATATCTCTCAATAAGATATGTTGCTTTGAGATAAAGTAATAGATTACTTGTGCTTCAAGTTAGCAAGTGCCCGTGTAAATGAACCTGTTACTTGGCTTGCACACAAATAAACCCTAGGTTAATCTATTTTTTCATTTATCTGCCAAGTGGTTTGTTAGCTCTTAACCACTTCAAGATAGAAATCCAATGACCCTGAGAACACCTTTATCTTATTGACTCATTGAGATTCTTTAGATGAACCACAAAAGATATTCTGATAAGCACAAGTCCAACTAAGAAATAAGGAGTTATCTGTTAAAACCCACGTGAAAAACTTTTCTTATTCGTGAGATGAGCCCTTAGAGTCCAACTATATGAGTCAAGTGATCCCGCAGAATATTCACCAGACGGTTCACGAACCGTCCAGGTCTGAAAACAAGGCCAAATACATTGAATCTACTGTTCACGTTTTGGGACACAGAAGGAAAATCCGGTGCCACTATTCACGAAGCGGTTCGTGAACCGCCGAGTTTCAGATTAGGATTTCGACTAGATCCGCTGGAAGTACCTGGGCTGGTCCAGTTTTCCTGTACTTAGACGTGTGGACGTTCTCAGCTATAATCCATGGACTCTGCTCTTAGAGTATTCCTTTAGATTCACCAATTTTCTACATGTGATTTGCAAGCAAACCATTGCACTAGAAAGTGTATTGAATCTATCTCATGTATCTTGTAACTTAGTATAGTGGGAATATATACTAACATAACTCATGGTTATGTAGACAAGAGTACAATTTCAATCGCTATTAGTATCTCTACTAAAGTACACGACTATTCCGAAAGATAAAATAAGTAGAATAGAAGAAATTCTATATAATGTCACAACTCCTACTAACCTTTTGTCGATGAAGAATATATGATGTCTTCTTGGTTATCTAAAGTATACGACTATTCCGAAAGATAGAATAAGTAGAATAGAAGAAATTCTATATAATGTCACAACTCCTACTAACCTTTTGTCGATGAAGAATATATGATGTCTTCTTGGTTATCTCAGTCTTCGTCTTCAAGATCTCTACTACTTTGTCTATATCTTAGTAGGCTAAATCAAGAATTGTGTTTTGACACCTAAAACTGACAACTAGCTTGACATACCAACACTAGTGGGTTTGACCGGACAATTCCCTAACACGTCTATATGATGTTTTTGCTATGTACTTGGGAATTGAAACTTAAATGACAACTGAGTTGTGGGGAGCGCTTCATGCATTTATGATTGTGCACGAATCCAACATTTGACTTATTTGGTTTGAGTGTGATTTGACGATAATCATTTTAGAGATCTGTAACAACAAACATGTGCATTGGCATTTTAGGATTCAGTGGAAAAATTGTCTCAATTACCTTAGTACAATTCACTTCAGGTATTCTCACATCTACTGAGAGGGGAATTCTTGTGCACATTTATTATAAAAGTGGGGGAAACTCCATTTTTTTATTAATTAAAGAATCCCAATCCAGACTTTCTGTGTGTTGCAGTAGGGGTGGACAAGAGTTTCTTGCCCGTCTATATTGATTTGTTTAACATTTTTTTTCTCTTTTTTTCCTTTCTTATTTCTTTTAGAGGTCTTAGCTTCATTTCCCTCTCTATTTGCGTTTATACCTTCTTCTTTTTTTCCGTTCAATGAGCTTCTTGATTGGGGAAAAAAATCAATTTTAACAAAGCTTCCAACTTTGGAGAATTTTGTAAACTACCACAGCTGCTTCTAGTTCGTTACAGTTCTCCATACTATTGATTTTTTGAACCGTTTAGAGAGCCAATGGATATGATGAAAAATATTCATAGAGATACTTATGAGATAACAAACCATTGCAAGTTGCCGACTTCCAACTCTATAACTTCATCATGTAATTCACATTTCACTAAAAATATAAATACTTTGTATATTCTTTTGTAGATAGTAACTTCATCATGTAATTCACATTTAACCAAAAATAAAATATTTTGTATAATCTTTTGTAGATAGTAACTTCATCATGTAATTCACATTTAACCACAAATATAAACACTTTGTATAATCTCCTAGATAGTAATTTATGTCTTCATTCATGAACGTGAATCATACAAAATTACAAATGCTGACATTTATTTCTTCTTCTTTAAAAGTGAGATGTATGGAACTACAGGTAACGAATGAGAGAGAGTGAGCGTAAAAATCGGAGGGAAAATTGTTTTCCTCTGAAGAGAAAATACTTCAAGATCTCCATTGAGATCTTAAACAACATTGAAGGTGTTTCGTATAAAACTGAGGAAGTGGAGAATAGAGGATTTAGGTCATGGCTAGTCTTATCAAAGGAGGTAGATTGTTGGTTTGTTGAAACTCTAGAAAAGATTCAAAAAGGGAAGGAGATGGATGACGTGAAGAGATGTCCGTATAGGAAAGGAGAAGGTGCTTTTCTAATAGAGTTGAAAGTGAATCAGGAGGGGAATATCTGAGATTGTCTCGAGTTAGAAGAGGTGATAAAGATAAATCATATGCAATATGTATTCCAAGTGGATCTAGGAGATGGTGCTGGGATAGGTTGAAGGCGGAGTTGGGATATTTTTTGGATTGTAAGTCAAGAAGCAGCAAGTCCCTACGCTGCATAATTTTCCTGTAACAATTAGAAGTGCAAAAAAGAAGAGGAAAGATGTCATATTTGACGTGGTTTCTCTATTTAGCGATTTCAGATGGGAAAGGTAGCAAAGTGTATATAACTTAAATCCAATTGGCCAAATTATGTGGATTTCAGAATTTTAGATGCTTCTTCAACTATTTTGAAGTCACAGAAGATCTGTGGATTTCACTGTGGTCTCATAAAGAATTCTACAAGAAGGTGGAAGAATGGTGGAGAAACATGAAGTTTTATGGCACTCCAAGTCATATATATTTTTTTAGCAAGCTTCAAAATTTGAAGTTCTTCTTGAAAGCTTGGAGCAAGGAGGTGTTTGGAGATGTCCGGAAGAAAGAAGATGATTTGGAAGGTAATATAAAGAGATTGAACATTTTGGAGGAGACTATTATCTTGAATGATGTCTAGAAGGAGGAAAGATTTGACAGTGAAGTGAAGCTAAATGAAGTGAAAGTTACAAGAGATATAATGACATATCAGAGGGCTAAAGTTAAGGGTTTTGTAGATGGGGACAAGAATACAAGTTATTTTCATAACATTGCAAATGGGAAGAGAAAAAGAATCCTGATCACAAAACTTGAGGTAAATGGAAGTGATGTCTTCAATCAAGAAGTCATCAAGGAGGAGGTTCACAAGTATTACACAATTTTTTTCACATCTCATGATAATACAACCCTTTCATTGCTAATATGCATTTTGACATGATTGATGAGGTGCTAAGAGCTTGGATTGAGAGCCCATTTGAAGATAAGGAAGTGGATGGTGTTATGAAATTGTGTGGTGCTAATAAAGCACCTGGTCCAGATGAATTCACCATTGAATTCTACAAGTACTATTGGGAGATTATAAAACAGGATTTGATGTTGGCTGTCAATGAATTGTACTATAAAGGGAAGGTGGATTGGTGACTCAATATGTCTTTTATTAAGCTAATTCCGAAAAAATCAGACTCTGCAACAACAAAGGATTTCAGACCTCTTAGTTTGATATTTATTTTCTACAAAGTTATATCCAAGTTGCTTGCAGAAAGGTTGAAGATGGTGATGCCCCAATTGATTTCAAATTCACAAAAAGCTTTTACAAAAGATAAACCGATTTTGGATGGGATTCTAATTGCAAATGAATTCATTGATAGCAGACTCAAGCAAGGTATTCCTGGTATTCTTTGCAAAATACACATGGAGAAAGCTTTTGATAATGTTAAATGGAACTCTCTTTTTACTCTCTTGAATAAATATGGTTTTGGTGATAAATGGATGAGTTGGATACAATGGTGTGTAACAGGAGCTCAGTTTTCAGTTCTTATTAATAGTGTTGCAACAAAATAATTTCTCCCTCAAAAGGCATAAGACAAGGTGACCCTTTATCCCCTTTCCTGTTCTTAATAATGGTTGAAGTGTTGTCTAAGTTGTTGTCTGAAGTTGTTGGTGAAGGAAGGTTGAGCGGTTTTTCTGTGGTTCAGGGAGGTACTGTGATTTCTCATCTTCAATTTGCAAATGACACTATTATATTTCTCGATGCATCAAGGGATCAGTTAAGAAGATTACATGTATTCTTAGATTTTTGAGATTCTAACTGGTTTAAAATTGAACTTAGATAAAAGTTCAATTACTAGTATTGGTGCAGATGAGGAGGTGCAAGAGTTGGCTCTTGAGTTGGGTTGCAAGCATGATAAACTCCTAATTAGATATCTTGGTATGTCAGTGGTAGCTGCAAATATAAAATTGGCTGTTTGGGATGTTATTATTGAGAGAATGCAGAAAAAACTTGCTCCTTGGAAGAGAAGAAACCTTAACAAAGCTGGTAGATTGACTCTAATCAAGAGTTCTTTGGAGAGTTTACCAATATATTATCTTTCATTGATTAAAATGCCTTGTAAAGTGGAGAAGAAGCTGAATATTATCATGAAAAAATTCTTGTGGGATGATGAGGATGAAAGAAACAAAATGCATTGGGTGGCTTGGTGGAAGGCATGTAGACCTAAGAAGAAGGGTAGTCTGGGTCTTAGAAGCTTGAGAATGGTTAATAAGGATTTAATGATGAAGTGGCATGGGAGATTTGTGAAAGAAAAGGCTGCCATGTGGAGACAAATCATTTGTCAAAAAACACAAACTAACCATATTTGTTTAGCTCCAGGTACTTCTGATGAACCTATTGGGAGAAATATGTGGCTGAATATATATTGCTAGAACTAAGGAGGATTTCTTTAAAATAGTGGATTTGCATATCGGAAATGGGAATCAAATTTCATTCGGTGGGTAGAGAGGTTATCATTGGCGAAAAAATATCCTCGACTTTACAGCCTGAGTACACAAAATAATGCATTGGTTTCATAGATGTGGAATGAAGATTCACTTTCAGAAGGCGCCTGAACCCAGCTGAGAGGATTGATTTGCTCGAGCTCAACCACGATTTAAGGATTGTGGTATTACAGGACGATGGAGAGGATAACTTGATTGGAGAAGTGACAACAAAGAAGATATATGAGAAGCTGACTAATAGTATGGACGACTTTAACTTTGAATTTTTAGGAGTAAGCTGACACCAAAGGTAATTCTTTTCTTTGTATGGGTATGGCTATTCCTTCTACACTATGCTTGTTATGCAATAAAGGAATCTTTAAACCATCTTTTTGTTCACTGCACTGTGGCCTTAGAGTTGTGGCAGTATTTCTTATCAGCATGGGGACTCGAATGGACAATGTCAGAAACTCTGTTGGAGCATCTGGAAGGGTGGAAGTTAACTAAGTTAAACGAGAGAAGAAGGTTTGTAATCCCTTACGCAGTGTTGTGGTTGGAAAGAGACAAATGCGAGATATTTGTAACTACCCGTCCCTCCACCGATACTGTCCCTCTACCAGCAGTGTGGGGTTTTCAACGGGCACCGCTACGGTCATCCGGCAGCAGCTTCCCGGGAGGTCACCCATCCCTGGACTACTCCCGCCCGAGCACGATTACCTGCAGAGTTTTTTCCTACTTCTGAGTTAATTATGCTTGAAAAGCCTCGGTGTTATGAAAGGACAAACCACTACTTATATTCCATTCAGTGAACCCTACCCCGATTCGGCAGGTAGGGTTCGCCAAATGGAATATAAGTAGTGGTTTGTCCTTTCATAACACCGAGGCCTTTTCAAGCATAATTAACTCAGAAATTGGAAAAACTCTTCAGTTAAGCGTGCTCGGGCGGGAGTAGTCCAGGGATATGTGACCTCCCGGAAAGGTGCTGTCGGATGACTGCAGCGGTGCCCGCTGAAAATCTCACACTGCCGGATGACCGCAGTGGTTAAGTGGGACAATATCGGTGGAGGGACGGGTCGTTACAGATGGTATCAGAGACGACGACGGTTCACCTGTCGAGGGTGAGAGAGTACGCTGGAGGGTTTGGTCCAGGTAGCTCGTCTCATGAGGGGCAGGGAACGCCGGAGATCTGGGCTTGAAAAATATATTCCGGAGCCGAGGACGGAAAAAACTCAGTAGATAACTCAGTAGTTGAAAAAAAACTCTGCAGTTAAGCGTGCTCGGGCGGAAGTAGTCCAGGGATGGGTCACCACCCGGGAAGTTGCTGCCGGATGACCGCAGCGATGCCCGTTGAAAACCCCACACTGCCGGCTGACCGCTGTGGTTAAGTGGGGACAATATCGATGGAGGGACGGGTCGTTACAATGATATGCTGGTGGAGATTAAACATAGCATCATTTTGTGGCGCTCCCAGAAGAAGATTTTTGATGAATATACTTCGAATATACTGGTGGAGATTAAACATATCATCATTTTGTGGTGCTTCTAGAAGAAGATTTTTGATGAATATACTTCGAATCAATTGTTGTTTCAATGGGAGGTGATAACAAAGCTGTAACAGTTTCAGTTTTCATACTTTAAGGGGGTCTTGCAACCAAAGCTGCATACATGTACATATTCTTTTTCTTAATACAATCCTTACCATTTCGAAAAATAAATAAATGAGGGCACCTAATCTTTAGATGGAATAAGACCTAGATAACATAACAACCAATTAGTACAATGTTCAACGTGGTTATTAATGTCGATGGGTCGAATTTATCTAGTAAAAACTGGCTTATTAGGTTTGGGTTGTCAAGGACTTATATAGTTCACATATCCAGGAAATTCAGGCGATGTTGGACTATTTTCAGCACTCTCCCTCACACAGGATAAATAAAAACTCTTACTGGACCAAACAGAAATAAACAATATCCTTATTGGGCTCAACAATACCTTAACTGTAATTGGACTAAACAATCCCTTTACAGGCTTAATAATGTCCACACACCTGGCTAAACACTCAGAAAACTAATACCACATTGAAGTCTATGAGCCTAACTCACCTTAACTCACCTTGTAAAACCGGCTTACAAGGTTAAAGCTTCCCAAAACTTATATACTTCACACGTCTAGAAAATCTAGGCGATGTGAGACTATTCCAATATTGGTCACCATCGATCATATTTAGCAGCACCTGGCTTAAGTTGAACATCTTTTTATATGTAATGTTCTGAATGATTATCGTTCAACTAGTAGTAGAACTGCATCTATCACCTTCCCTTGAAGTTCTTGAGCTTACGTTGATCTCGTTTAACTGTACCTTGCAAGCATTTTAAGCAATTAAGTTTCTCATGTACTTCATATAGCTAGATATAGAAGAATTAAATGGGAATTAGATATATAGATATCGCTTACTCGTTTTTGTAAGCAAGCATTCTCATCTTGCAGAGCTTTTTGCTGCATTTAAATTTTAAATACATCAACGGCGAGGACCTTTTAACACGGAAATATTCTTCAAGCTATATATTTCCATTGACACTTGTTATTAAACTCTTCCTAGAGACAAGATTATGCATTTCCAGTAAGCTAGATTGTTACAAATATTACCACTATGTTTAATTACTAGATTGATCGCGAAAACTATTACTCAAGGAGGCTAATAATTAAGATCAAGGTATAGTATGTGACCTTTCGCTTCAACATATTTATGTGCTCCGAGAGTAAACGCCTCTGCAATTAGATGATCATGATCAATTAACGAGCAAAAATTAAACCAGCAAATTAAAAACAAGTACTAGATATTATTGATAAACTTAATGTTGCAGGATACAAACTAATCAAGGGTGTGTGTATATACATGCCTTCCGAGAGCGGACGCGTTCAACACCAATCTTAAGTTGTCGTTCAAGTTGCTTCAAATCTTTCATGTCCAACAGTGGTAAATCTTCTCCACTAATATGCCTAGATGTACATGAGCAAAATATTAATATATATGGAAGAGAATTATCACATCTTTAATTCGTGGCAAGGTAATTAAGTAGTACTTGTTTCTTGCTTCCAATATGTCCGCTAATTTCTTCATTTCATCGATTTCTGTTCTCCAAAACTGAAAACAATGTATTAGCTCATTCCAAAGATGTCGCTGGATTACATAAATTGTCAATAATCTAAGATGTTGCTAAACTCACACAAGTTAAGCTGCCAAGATCAAAGAAAACAACGTATCACATGATATAGGGGTATCTGTAGAGGTTGATAAGCCATAGGATATACCTCTGTGGTTCTAGAACGCCGATTACATGACTCGGGCAACCCTGCTACACTTCGGTACCTCGCAATGGTCCTATCCATGCTGTTGCACCCATGACCCATAAACTATATAATCAAAGAACAGATCTGCTGATCAAGAACAAGAAAAAATATAGGTTGTGTGTCTAAAACGTACTCATGACTAGCAAACTGAAAGGCTTTTCCAGAAGGGGAGAAGACAATAAGAGCAACTTCCGCTTCACAGAGGATGGAAAGCTCAGAAGCTTTCTTGAGAAGTCCATTTCTTCTCTTGGAGAAGGTTACTTGCCTGCTTGTTGTGTTCTCTATTCTCTTCAACTCTACTTTCCCTCTCCCCATATCTCCCTACCTATAATAAAGCCAACAACCAAGCAATCAAAATTAAGACAACAAAAGAATGTAAGATATGGAGCTATATATAACATTTACTTTTAAGGGAGACTGCTATAGCATCCCTTATGATCAGGTACTCCGGATGCATTTGGTCTCACCACTAGACAAGTTCCCTTTATGCAACACGTTATCATCGCGTTAAGTTTTCTTTTTTTTTGAATCAACCTGAGTTTGTAACGATCGATCACTGGTTGATCTAATCGATCGGCCGTGAGCCAAGAGGTTCCCAGTCAAACATTTTTTTGCAACGTCTTTCAAATAATTGTAGAGGTCGCCATGGTGCTGCATTTAGACATCTCGGATGTGCTTATTATCATTAGTATACAAGCTTCCTCCTCCCAACAATTTATTGACATTTCATTAAGTGTTTTTCTCAATAGGTTAAAATTAATTAATTAATTAACTAACTAAAGATAGTCATTCGATCTAACTGTCAGTTAACTATTAACTATACACAGATACTAGATGACCGCTGCCATGGTGAGGGGGCCAACCGAAGAATTAGAAGTGTGGAATGTGGCGTTGTTGGTGATGGTGGCGGCGGAATGTGGCGGTGGTTGGTGGTGGTGGATGTATTAGTGGTGGTGTTGGTAGTGTGATAGAGAGATGGTGTAATTAGTAGAAATGGATATGGAAGGGTAATTATTAGATTTGATAAGGACTACTTAGTCATTTCCACTTTAAAACAAGAAAAATTAAAAACAAGGAGGGCATTTATGTAATTTTTCAATATTTTTTGTCAAATTGGTTCAATTTTGTTAGGGTCTTTTTTACAAAAAAAAGTGGCCATAAAAGGGACTCCCTCCCTTCGCGCCCTCCAGTCGGTCGGCCCAACAAGGGTGTACCACGGGAATATGAAACTAAGAAATATCACCTTATGCCACTTTAGGATTTAGGTTACATACAACTTTCATGTGTCATTGGTGAGTCGTATCTTACTGGGTTGCACTGACACGGATGCGGTGATGCGGACACGACACGGACGTGGACGCGGAATGTTGTCAAAATCAGTAGGACGCGGACACGTTATGAAATCAAATTAATCAATGATATTTCATACTAAAATATAGATATTATGAATTGATGTCTCAATAACATTACTAAATTGTTGATAAATCTAAATACAGTAAATGAATGAGCATACATATGGATATAATAACATTTGTATTGAAATTCTGGAATTATTAACACACATTCATATTAAATCATGTGTGATATATACATGCGATGTCAGTGATGTGTCTGACGCGGACACGACACTAAATTAGGCGTGTCCGTGCAACCCAAGACTATCTTACATTGTGTTTATACTTTATTTATTTTTTTGAATTTGAAAGGTTATATAAAGTTGGACTGAAGTCCACTACCTACAAACCCAGGTAGCTAGGCAAATAAATAAAGAAAACCCCTCACTCCAATACAGACGAGATTCGAATTACTTTATTGCAGAGTGCCATGTTGAAGTATAAAATAAATAAATAAATAATGGCCAACTCCGAAAAGCTGTAGGATCGGATGGTATTAGACTTTTGATATGGTTGTTTGATCAGGTTGTTCCTCGCTTTAAATGGTTAGCTATATATATAAGTCACTATATTTTGAAATAAGCGATTTTTATTTATTTTATTTTTTTTTTGGATAAAGAGGACTTTTCATTAACTATAAAGAGAGGAAACAACCAAGACCAAATAATTCAGATCCTAAATTTCACCATTGCTAATGGGGGGGGACGATTTTTGTCCCCCCCCCCCATTACTGTTCAAGTGTAAAAATTTTTGTTTATATGTAAACAGTAATGGGGGGACAAAATCGTCCCCCCCATTAGCAGCGATGCTAAATTTGCTCTAACAAAGAAAACACACTTATACAAATGATAAGGATTCGGTTGTAAAATCAGGGGCGGAGCCAGGGGTTGACTAACCCCCCCCCCCCTTTCCTATAAAACTCCACTTATTCATCAATTCACCCCTTTGAAAAAATTATTTTCATATTTAGCCCACCTAGTTTATGAGTTTAGCCCACCACATTTCTTAAAATATACTTTTAGTCCACCAATTTATTTACTATTTAACCCACCAATCGTAATAATTTTATGTTTACATATTTAGTACTTAATTTTTAGTCCACAACTCTATGTATTTACACCTTTGGGTACACTTATTCATAGAGTATATATAATTTAGTCCATTCAATTTTGATTTTTTGTATCATAACCCTCTAATTCTCTCCATTCATATTGAAAAATAGCCCAAACTTGGATGAAAATCGTTGAAGTCATGGTAATAAATGTTTACTTGTTATAATGTATATTAACTAGTTACCAGGGGGCCTAAACGAGAAAAAAAAATTGTAGGGCGGAATTTAAAACGCTCAAAAATTTTTGGCGGCCTACGCCCGCCTAAGTTGTCAACAAAAATTTAGCCCCCCTTCCAGAATTCCTGGCTCCGCCACTGTGTAAAACCGACTAAAGCTTTTGAGCTAGCCTCCTTGGCTAATCTATCAACTAGATCCAACGTCAACCTGCGTTTATACTTAAAAGACAGGACGCTCTTTCTAAGTTTACTGTACCGCTATGTATTAGTGGGGATAATATAAGTTCAAACATCAAGGTTCATTATGTTAAAATAAAAGGTTAAAAGGAAGTCCATTGATAATGCATGCAAATCAAGATTTTGACAAATAAAAAAATGGAAGAAAAGATAAAGATAAAAAGAGAAGGGATAGGGGGATGAGTGGTGATGGGGTGTTGAGCTCAAATGCAAAACAAGACATGGTAGAGACATTTTGTCGATCTATGAATGGAAGATGTAAAGAAAAGTCTGTTAATTTCAAGTACATGGAATCATGTGTAGACACGATGACACTACATTATATGGTTTTCATATGAACGCCCATAGACTAGTATGTAAGAGAAATGCAACATCGCCATCTACATCAAGTCTCTCAATTGCGAGTAAAATAATCTTCAATCCTCTTTATTTTTGAGTTGCTTTTGTATTTTACTAAGAAATTGTCCCAAGTGATGTCAATGGTGATAAGACATCCGGAAATCAATCCGAGCTTAATATAATCATATCATATTAAGAAATATAATTAACACTTAATTTTATGTGTGAAATTCTTTCTTTTTGACATTTAACGTCAACAAGATGGATTAATGGCGAGATTAACGTAAGAAATGTTTGAGAAGCTTATTGAAAAATTATGACGGGCATCTTCCCACACATTAACTATCAGGTTCATTGATGTCAGTCTAGTACATTGGTAAAGTCGTTGGTAATGTAGGAGTTTCAGATTCGGGTATATTTGCGGTTTATTTTGCTCACCAAACCGCTCAAAGTATCATGATAGTTTAAGTTTAACATCCTCCTTTGAATATACTAGCAGCAGGGACGGACCTAGGATTCTTTCTTGATAGGACCAGAATATCATTGACTGCCATTGCGGCCGAAGGCCGCGGCAAATTTTTTTGGAACAGATTGTATAACTACTAAACAACTGTAATTTGTGTAGAGATCGGAAAAAAAAAGTGGAAAAGTAATCATACATTCCACACAAATTTAGGTATTAATGCTCTCATTTATGGGCTAAAACTATATGAAAGATGGCTAATTATAATATTTTGATGGGCTAAACTAGAAAATGAACAAAAATTCATTACTTAGTTTTTCAAAATCTACGACGGGCTACAGCCACCTTAGCCCAGCTGTAGGCCCGTCCCTGACTAGCAGATTGTATCAAACAGGTACCAACAGACAAAATATGTATGTCGCCGAGCAAAGCCTAAATTACCAGGTTTTAACACAGTTTTTTAGGGTAGGCAGTTCTTACGTGATACATGACAGTGTGACCACAACCTTGAGAGCAACCTTACTGATTACGTAAATAATGTGAATAAATTGGTATCAAAAAACAAAAAAAAATGTGAATAAATTGTTGTCTGAGATTTTCTAAAATTATCACTCTGACTGTTCCTTGAACAAAAATAAAAATTAGACAAGTGATTGTTTTTTTTTTTTTTCATTTGAAGTTACACAAGTGATTGTTATCCGAATTTTCCTCGTACCACCAAACCCCCTTTGCTGATGTATATTATCCCACCTTGCATGGTTTCTAAATTCATGGACACAAACAAAAATAGGAATGACCCACATTTGGTTAGAAACATGGAATATGGGAGTCTTTTTTCTTAACAAAAAAATAAAGGTGGCAACAATTGAATTTTGAAATAGCCAAAGGTGATGGTGGGGTTGTAACGTGTCAACTCTCTGAAGAACATCAAGTCATTTATATATTTGTATATAAATGACTTGTTCATTCATGGTGAATGGCCTATGAAGTTTATCTTCATTTTCTTGAATACTTGTGCTATATATTGATAGGTATTTTCAATGCGACTCTATAGTGCATTCAAAAGTGCTTGTGATATTTTGTCACGTAACAAAGAAAGCCATTTCTAGTTTTCAGACATTTTCTAAACTAGAAATTGATGTGGAATCAATCACCATGGTAGGAATTGATTTCTAAATGCTTGGTATCGATTTTCTTGGGTAGGAATCGATTTATCTTTCGAGAGATAGATCTCCATATGCTAGGAATCGATTACCACATGATAGACATTGATTCCCAAAGCTAGAAATCGATTTCTCTTATGAGTGATAGATTTCCAATGCTATGACTCGATTACTATTGGCTAGGAATTGATCTCCCTGACATGCAACGATTTCTCCTTGTGAGAGATAGATTACTCAAGTTAGAAATCAATTTTATTTTTCTACAATCGATCTCCTATGCAATCGATTTCCCTAACCAAGAATCGATTCCCCATTGTTTTTCCCTGGAAAACAATGTACTGCAAAAGAGTACTTTTAAGTTCGAGAGATCAAAGTCGAACAAATCTAGCCTAGACCAAGACAATGGATGTTCCAGATTTACTTCGGTCACAGATGAGGAGACAGGGTTGATCTTGAAGAGGGAAGCAGAGGAAGAATGAGATCAGGTATTTCTGGTTGAAAAAAAAAGTAATGTGTGTGGTTTCTGAATAACTTAAGAAGATGATGGTTGCTGAAGACAACTTGGTTTTCCTTAAGATTTCACAAGAATCTCTCAATTGAATCTGGATTCCAGCTTTTGCTCGAATGAACTGAGTTGAGATACGTTGAGATGAATTGCCTTGGAAAACATATGGAATCATCCATTTATAGTACATTCAGAAATACCCTAATCTCTTGTTAATCATGGAGGAAAATGGTAAAGTGGAGGTAGTGGAATCATGGGGTTACTCCTGTAGGGATAGCTTAACCGCCAGTCACGTATTCTACCCATTACGCCAAGTTTTCCCACGAACATAACTTCTTTCTAAGTGGGTGTCACGCAACAACTGTCGTAGACCGCCAGACCAAAACCCTAATGTAAATCCCCCCATTTGTGACACGTTCGACATCTCTGTTGAATGATACATATGACTCGTGACTTGAGTCGACTTATGTTGAATTGATTGGGCTAGTCACTGGATACTTATCATAAGAAAGAATTTTAAGGATATGAGATATCTTTCGTGCTGAAGTACATAAAATACTCAGGAAATGCTTTAAGCATTTGCTTGGCCTGAGTATGTATTAGTATAGGATTACCTTTATCACTATGAATGATTAATCGAGCTTGATCAATTATGCCAAGGGATGGCGCCAGCCAAATAGGGCTTGGCCAAACATAATCAAGGATGGCGCAAGCCAAATAGGGCTTGGCCAGTCCAAGGATGGCTTGGCCAAGAATGACAAAGGTGGCATGTGGTCATATGATGATGCTGGCCAAGGATGGCTTGGCCAAGCATGACAAGGGTGGCTTGTGGCCATAGGATAGTGCTGGCCAAGCATAACAAAGTGGCGTGTGGCCATAGGATGACGCTGGCCAAAGGGGGATTGGCCATGGACATGGCCAAGCATAACAAAGTGGCATGTGGCCATAGGATGGCGCTGGCCAAGGGGGCTTGGCCATGGACATGGACAAGCATAACAAAGTGGCGTGTGGCCATAGGATGGCGCTGGCCAAGGGGACTTGGCCATGGACATGGCCAAGCATAACAAAGTGGTGTGTGACCATAGGATGACGCTGTCCAAAGGGGGCTTGTCCATGGACATGGCCAAGCATAACAAAGTGGCGTGTGGGCATATGATGACGCTGGCCAAAGGGGGCTTGGTCATGGACATGGTCAAGCATAACAAGGGTGGCGTGTGACCATAGGATGGCGCTGGCTAAGGCATTCCTTGTCTAACCAGAGTCGCTGCTGCAGTCCTGCTCTCCTGGTTACATGGTGGTTCATCATGCTTTGTTGGGCGGTGCGAAATTTTATCTCTTTAACATGGGCATATTCTAATTCCATTATGTTGTTTTACAATTTTACCCATATACTAAAATCCACCATCAACATTAAGTCCCCTGCTTAGTGTGGAATGATATCATTCTGAAGTAAGTACAAGATGGTGATTGAATAATATAACAATATATTTTGGACAGTGTGAAATAAATAAATTGTCTTTTAAAAACCTTTTCTTTTCTAACAAGGTTTCTTAGATTTTAAGAAGAAAACAGTTTCTTAGCGAAACTAGTACTTCATATTTGTCTATATATAGTAGTTTTTTCATAAGTTTTCTTCTTTGTCCATCTTTCTAGAGTAAAATTCAGGTAAATAATACTTTTCCCTTTAATTTACGTTTGATTTTTTTTATATATATAACTCCGGATTTGGAAAAAATTATAAAATTTGAGTTGCCGGCAGGCCCGCCGGCGCGGAAAATGGTTTTTTTTTTAAAAAAAAGAAAAAAGAATTGGCCTGCCACTGGCTGCTTGGCGGGCGACAGTTGCCGCCAGCGCCGGATTTTCACTGTTATTATATATATGCATTTAGTAGTGGTCCTGGCGGCGGGGCCACCAGGCGGATGACAACTGGCGAGGCCAGTGCCAAAATCATGTTATGTATAAGTCATCGGGTCGAAAGACTAAGTGACAGAAACCTAGTTATAAGTTCTACAACGCGAATCGCATGATTATTATGTGTTTTGAAAAGATACTACTGTCCAAGAGTGATCTTGCGCATATAAATATGATTATGGTAAAAGGGAATACTAATAAGGTTAGCTCTTACTCAGATTTCCTGGGAGCATCATGAGTGGTAACCCTTCCGTCAACGTGTGTAGAAGAAGCATTCTCAGGTGATTTCCGAATCTCACGCACACGCTTGCTGGTACATCCATCTTCTGATGTTACTTATCATAATTGAAATCTTGTGTTCTTTCTTTGTAGATGCCGACAACACCGCCTTCTACCAAGGTGTCGGCTCACCAAATTCCTTGTGACATTCCCCATACCAATGATAAGTTCTTCGTTGTTAGGCCCGAGTAGAGATTCACGAACCCTGGATGTTGGCCTATCCCTAATTTTGAGAATGTTGATGTTGTTTCTGAAATCGTCCCTCAAGCGGTCATCCGCTTTTGCTTGCAGAGAAGTACTTGTAAGGGTGCTCTGATCCGCTTTTCGAGAATTAGACCTTCTCCTAGAAATTTTATTGGGTGGTTGATACATATGCTGGATAGGCCTAAGGTTGTGACAATACTAAAGATGGCTAGGATCTTTCATGCTGTTAAAGCCTCTGAGATATTGTCAATTAATGAGGATATGAGGGCTTTGGTAGTTTTTGTCTCTCGTTGGTATGAACCTACTCACACTTTCATCCTAAACTGGGGAGAACTCGCTATCACTCTGTAGGATGTGGTAGTTCTGATGCATCTTCCAATTCATGTTAATATTTCTCAGAAGTAGAGCGACTCAAAGGATAAGCTAAGTTCAGTTTTGCTGGGACCGTTGTACGATCTTAACAAAAACTGTCGCGCTACAGGGGGAGCATTTCTGAAAGCTGGATTGCTTACTGGTTTAGGGGTGAGACTAGTGTGGAAGGTTTGGCTCTGGACAGTACCTTTTGTATCGCAACATTCCTTGTTCCCTGGTGAAGATGTTGAAAAATGGAAGAGGGACAAAAATGTAAAACGACTCTCTGATTATACCTTGCTTAAGGGAAATTGCCTAATCAGGCACATCTCTATAGCTCAGAATGCAACATGTTCTACGAGCTGAAAACAAATCTCTATGAGTCTCTCTTATAACTCCCGGTGGAGAGAATGATATCATAGTGCAATACCAAATAACCCCATCAACTCATAAACCCATCGATTTACTTCATGTCGACATCGCCTCGAATTCCTCGACATCAGAACTAAATTGTTCACGGGTACATGGTGGAGAGTTAACAGAGACGCATCCTTACGGATTTCCTCTTAAAATACGATTCAACATCTGAGACTCAATGAAAACCTCAGAAACATCGCAGCTCCAGGTCTGTCCAGAGCTCTCTGAGAAGCATACAACAACCTAAACACACTTAGGCATGCCACACTCTAAACACAGAATGGCCTAACATACCATAGATAAGCATGCCATGATCCAAGATACGTCATAGCCCAAATGCGCCACAAAGGATTAGCCCTGGCCAATGGCCAAGGCCGTGGCTTCAGAATCATGGCGCCATACTCATAGCGCCACAAGATATCGGCCTTGGCCACAAAGTCACGGTGCCATGAGCATGGCGCCACGAGATATTGGCCTTGGCCAGTGGCCAAGGCCTGGCTGCAAAACCACGGCGCCATAGCATGGCCACGAGATGTTGGCCTTGGCCAGTGGCCAAGGCCGTGGCCTCCGCGCCATGAAACTGGCCTTGGCCAATGGCCACAACTGTTGTGGCGCCATAAACTATGGCGCCACTGAATCTGACCTTGACCCATGGCTAAGGTCGTGGCCACATCCACCATGCGCCATATTCATGACGCCATGAGTTCTAGACTTGGCCAATGGCCAAGGCTGCTGCTATACATCCACTATGCGTGCCTCTAGCGGCACACTCACATTGACCATAGAGTCATAGTTGCACGACGTTGTTCAAACTCAACACATTCATGCAATATCTGCATACTACTCGAGATATCAAAACATCACACAGGGGGATAACTTTAGGGTTATTAGTTAGGCATTCTACGACAGTTAGAAAGAAACTGATAGAGATGATGGACAATTACGAGAAAGTGGTGCTGAATGGACACGTTCTACACGACTCAAGTAGTTACAGAACTTAACTCACGTCCTCCACTCCTCCACTCTTTCACGACTTCCATCTTCTCTGTCGAGAGATCAGAGTGAGTTCAACACTATAAATAGAGGCTTCTTCTATCTTCCAAGGCAGAACATTCAAAACGTCTTTCCAGAACCTCAGAGCAAAACACTTGAGCAATTCAATACACTTATAGCCTTGGAGATTTCCAGTCACCCTTTACGATGGAGATCTTGAACTCTTACACCCAGAAACACACATCCTCAACTTGATCTCAAGTTTCTTTCACTGTTTTCCTCCCTAGATCAACCTTTTTCCTCTCTGTGACCGAAGCAAGACTTGAACGACCATTGACTTGGTTTAGGCTTGTCTTGTTCAATTTTGATCTCGAGCACTACGAAAGTACCCAGAGACGGTGCAGTGTTTTTATGGAAAAAACATTTGGCGACCACAGTGGGAGATCAATCTCTCGGTCCCAGAAAACTTTCTCAAAAATGGTTGAACTCAGGTCTGGATCAGATACCAAAAACCCTAACTCTTCAACTGACAGTGCTGCAACCTCCATTGCAACACCTATCAATCCACCTACATCCAGTGTTACGCTCAACGTTCCCATTACTCAAGATGTTTCCCCTCCAACACCTGCCGTCCAGGCGACTCCCGTCACCCCGGTAACTCCCGCTGTTCCAGCCAACACCTCTAGCAAAAACCCCTCCTCCACAGTTAAGATCAACGCTACTACTGAAAAGGGGAAGGGAGTACCAAAAGCATTAACCATGGATGAGTTGGCCAAGCGCCAAGACGACCTCGCAGAAAGTCAAGATAAGATGTTTGACACTCAACTAGGAATCCTGGCTTGTCTCAAGACTCTAACCTCAAAGCTGTCGAGTTCACCAGTCAAAGAAACCCCTGAGACTGCTGCTTCTGGCGTCCACTCCGCTGTCATCCACATATGAGAAGACGAAACACCTCCTATCCCAGAGGAGTATCGCCAAAGAGAAGGAAAACCACCCCGTTACGTCACGACGAACCACATGGATAGGCTACTACGAAATCGGGAAAGAGAGATGGCGCTACCTGTCCACCAGGACCGACCGCCATAACCATACAAAGTGCCGAGGGTTGCTCTCCCCAAAGGGTATATTTCATGTTCTCCTTGTATGACGAAACTGGGAATGCTCGTGAACACGTCTCACAATTTTTGGAGTCACTGGGAGAACACGAATACAATCATGTATTGAGGCTCAAGGAATTCTCAAAATCTCTCACTGGGAGAGCCTACACCTGGTACAATAACCTCGCCCCAAGCAGCATTCGTACATGGGGTGAGATGGTGAATGCGTTCTACCGCAAATACTTCTTCGTGTCTGAACTGTTAACACCAAAATATCGACGGCCACGTGTCACTTGCTCGTGACTTAGGGGGATGATATAAAATGAAGGAGAAGTACCAAATCCATCTTCCACGCGCTTTACCCCATCACGAGGTATGACGGGAACCGAAGGTTATGATGAAACTACACTAGCTAGGTCTGAGCATGAAGGACGCGTCTTGAAGCTGTTGCCTCCCAAGCCTATACCACGACATAGGGATAGGGAGATGTGTCGATCACCCAGCGGTTACTCAAGCGGTGAGGAGTCATCAAAGGATAAGAACGAGCGCATCAAGAACATCGAAGAAGTTAGACAACAAAGATAGACTCCACAGAAGACGTGTCGATCACCGGGTGGATAATTAAGGCGGTGGAAGAAATCCAGCTGTTTAAGCAACATCGAAGGAAGAAGGAGCAAAAGGTAGCAAAGATCAATTACCACCATAAACTACTATAAATACCCCACTCCACTGAGAGAGTGGGGGTCGAGAAAATTTTAGGTGGATACGCTGAGAGAATACTCACTATCTCGAGGATGGTAGATAAGTATGAATATCAATGGCAGCTATATTTTACCCCGAGGATGTAGGCATATAATGTGCTGAACCTCGTTAAGTTGATGTGTTATCTATTACATCAGTGTTAATTGCTCTAAGGGATTCGATTTCTCCCGCATAGAGATTATCCAATCATTCAGCATAAAACGACAGTGAATTCATTGAACTTGCTATCTTATCTGTAAATAGCATTGGGAATGAGTGTTGTTAAGTGATTAGGATTATTATCGCCGTCATAAGACATATGTTAGAAATACTGCAGACTCCATTCTGTATCTTCTATTGCGTATTATGACGATTGAGGACGACGATAAAGTTTAGATACTTCAAGAGATATCTCCACCCCCATGGTTATGTCCGAGGTGTTGCAGGACTAAGGCCACTCATCTAGTTGTTTTCACTACTACTCTACTTACTATAGGTTGATGTATGATATGGGAAAATTAGTATCAACAGTTTGGCGCTAGAAACAGGGACCAGTGTCCTTGTATAATCTCAGTAACAAAGTTTTCAAAATATTTTTCAGTTTTTATTGGTTATTCTCGTTATTTTATTACATTCCGAAAGCCATCAAATAATCTTTGTTTTTCAATAAAATAGGTGTTTTTGAAAAACTAGATTTGTACGCTGAGGGACTCACACCACCTTTTAGTGGATAAAGTTGACCCCAAGGAGAGAAAATTTGTTAACCCAAAAGGTATCAAGCGAAAAAGAAAATAAGCCGAATCGCCTACGGTGTATAATTTTGTTTTCTAAACGAAGGATTTAATTTTAAAACGTTTTCAAGAGATTTTGTTATAGAATCCTAGGTGGGTTCCATATTCCACTTCCCTGGGAGACCAACTGACTATATTATCTAACACGTACGGAAGTACGAGGAAATTCTTCCCACTAAGGCACCATAAATTTCAGGGACGTAGCAGAGATTGCGAGAAACAAAGGATAAGCACAAGATTCAAGGAGCATAAAGACAATAGTGACGAAGGAAGCGAGGCATCACTGGAAGAAGCCCTACGTCGCAAAAGAAGAAAGGCCAAGAACGAGCCGATAAATCAGACGGAAGCTGCAGACCAAAGTACGAAGCAATGATTTTGGAAATGAGCGCACCACCAGAAGACCCGGAGGAGCGAAGAAGCGAAAGACTCCAATCCGAAAGCGAAGGAAACAACCAGGCGAAGGAGACCAGAAGCAGGAAAAAGTTAATAACCCAAAGAAGGCACGAAGAAAGTCTTGATATTATAACCTAAATGGAGGAGAGATGCCAAAGCAACATGCATTGCCTAAAATTTGACATAAGCAAAGCCTCGGTGTTCACCCTGGAAGTAAAAATCCATGGGGATACCAACGAAGGAGAGCTGATCGTGACTCGGAAAAGAAGCCGCACCCAAAAGGAGGAAGAGGAAGGCGCACCACTCAACGGCTGCAAAATCAGCACGAAGATGAAAAACAGGCGGACTACGGAGAGGTACCAGCCAGGAGCGAAGACAAAGAAGTCTAAGAGGCAAAAAAGCGAAGAAGGCACCAGCGGAAAGAAAAATGTAACATAAGCGTCATACACTGTCCTCACATTAAAGTCGTCAGAAATATTACGAAAAGAAGGGGGTAGAAGCGACTTTGTTTATCCCTCCACAAGGGGGAAGTAAAAGGAGGACAAAGCCTTTCACGAAGATCACTGTGAGTATCACCAAACACGGGGGCATGACACCAATCATTTGGCGAGTATGTGACTGTACCACGGAGATATTTTGCCCAAAACGCGGGCAAAAATTATTATGAAGCAGCAAAAGAAGTAGTGAATCTATCCCCGCCAAGGGGTGTGGACCACGAAGAATATCGAGCTAGTGCGGCGCCCTTAGTTGTAACGATGACGATCCATGAACGGAGTACCACGAAGGTGCTCATCGACGAAGGATGCACACATAATGTCTTGTTTTATGAACAGTTCCTGCGAATGGGGCTCAAAGATGAATGTATGGGCCCAACCATGACATACATCCATGATGCCTACGGAGTGACAATGGCGCCCAAAGGAGAAATAATGTTACAGGTGGAGATTGGGCCTGTAAAAACCCAAACAAAGTTCTCCATTATCGATTCACCAACCCCTTACCATGCAATATTGGGGGAAGGGTGGATCCACGAGATTGGCGGACAAATATCGGAATGCAGAATGAACATGAAGTTCCCCACGGTGTACGGAGAAATGCAATTATGGAAAGAAACTTCGTTTTAATGCAGGAAGCGAAAGGAAGTGAATAAGAACTAAAAGGAGATTAAAGCCGCGACAAAGGACGACATCAAGGCAACATCAAACTTCGGATACACGGACTTCAAATATAGACATTTTAGGGGCAATTGCAACATTTTGCAATTATTGCCACAGACAAGGAGCATACCTGCCGTATACAAGTCATCTCTAGGATCCTCATTAATATGTATGAGGCGAAACGTAAGAATCCGATTGATAAAGATACTCACACGTCGTAAATAACGGGAGAGCCTATTTCCCGGACTGCTATCCTATATTCCCTCTGGCCAAGGGTGTCGAAAGGTAGGGCCAGTCCAAGAAAACATGGGTAATCGAACTTACCCGAGGGGAGTAAAATCCTATCAACTTTGGGGTAAACGAACTTACCCCGAGATAATCGAACTTATATTAGGGTTAAAACAGTAGCCTTAAGCTGTGGAGGACATTCAAACGCACTAAGATACAACAACAACAGAGTATATAAAGAGGAAAGGTGTCCTGGTGAGCGAGGCCATCCTCGTCACCCACACCAAACAACAAAGTTCATAGAAAGGAACGGAGCCATCTCCGCCCTATCAGCAAAAAGTTCAAACATCCACAATACTAAACAGAAAAGAAAACAAGTACACAAGGCAACCCACGTCAAACCAGATAAAGAAAAGAAAATATCAAACATCAAGAACTACGGCACGAGGAAGCTGTAGACCAAGACCGGGTGGATGGTATTGAAATGAACCTCCACAGCTGCAAAGGTACTATTGATAAACTCAGTAGATTCACGGGCATACTGGCGAACACGATCCTCGGCACGAGCAATTGCTTGCTCATTCACACTCGCTTGAAGAGCCTGAAGTTGTTCACGAAGCTGGTTAGACTCATTCACTAAGGATTCTTTACGAGGGGCGAAGGAAGCAATGGTAGCATCCCTTTCAGTAACCGAGTTTTCAGCTGTTGTAACCCTCTGGGAAAAATGGCCCACTTAGGATTGCAACTTATGAATCTGTTCCTCCAACCCTGCAAGCAAAGATGATAAGAGTTTATGAAAATTTGATCAAGGAGAAGAAAAAGGATAAGAATACAATTAAAGCGCATGCCCTAAGCTACCTTGGGCATGGCTCTGGGATATTTCAAGATTATGTTCTGCCTCTATGCATTGGGAGTCGGCCAGAGAGAATTCTTCGGACAATTGATCATACTTCTTTTCCATGG